>OX104111.1:105823677-106004241 GCA_944474755.1 Limnoperna fortunei
GGAAACGTAGAGAAATTTCAGAATGTTCTGAAACCTATTCCTCGACATTATTTTTCTGAACCACTGAGAAGCTTGGCTCTCCATGGTTTTATTCAAATATTCCTCTACAGATGACTTCCGTACTCTAACAATGTTAAACAGTATTGCAAAGAAAGATTTGATCTCTTTTATAGTCACTGGTTTCCATGCCCGGATTCTTGCGTGTCTTGACACTGCTGTGTGGTTGTTCTGATATAACTGGCGTAACTGTTTGAATTTAAAAGAAGAGAGGGCGTAAAGTGCAGTACACTAAAAGACTTGGAAAATAGGACGTGGAGAAGCATATGAGAAAAAGACCGTTATAGTTTTATTAATTTCGTCGGCGGAGCTATTTAAACAACTTTTTATATTGTTTATTGTACAATTTTTGACAATCGTAAATTTTATCGAGGCACATTTGCCAAGAAACAATACTCGCGCTAATTTGCTTGTTGTAAAGAAAACGGTTGCATGAAAATAAAGTGTCTTCTATCTGCATCATTTAAGATTTTATATTTTGTTTTAAAAGAAAGCAAGAAAAATCAAACAATTTATGTACCTGTTCGTTCTTCTTACTATTTTCTTCAGCAAATCGATAGTGAAAAGCAAATAAAAGTAGGCAATTGGTTCTGCATTATCGTTTGGCATGTTGCATACACCTGGAATACCTCGAAAAGTCGTCCGTCTCCCGGATTCTGGATGGAATGCTCTCATCAAAACTGAAGCCATTGCTCAATGTACTCCATAGCCGGATGACGTCGATTTGACGTAATTTTACCGTCTATGACGTCACGTGGCAAATTAAAAAAACTTGCACAATACATAAATTATAGTAATAAATTGCAAATAATTTATTTTTACTGTAAAACATACGTGTGAAACATATTCAATTAAAAATCGACCAAATCGACCCTCTGGCAGTGAAAGGTAACGTCAATCGGCCCAAATCGGCCTTTTGGCAGTATAAGGGTTAAAATGGTTGCAATAATGTGCCGACACCTGTTTGAAACTGGATTTTCTGATAAATTATTAATTCCGGTATCGAATTCAGTACGTTGACTTAATTGTTTAACGTTATGACCATAATGGTCGCAGGAATAGTACGTGAGGGTACACCGTGCTCAGCCCGCAGAGCGCGTCCCCAGGTGGCGGATAGGGGATGCCCTCTCGTTGTCATGATGCAGAAAGCTGACTATGGGTGGCGTGTTCAGAGAATACCACACAACATGCACGAGCAAGACCCATTTTATAGATTTCGGCTCATTGTAGCCACTCTGTATCATATTTTTGTCAAAACAGGCTTTCTATGCGCAAAGACATGCTTCTGTTTATACTAATATTTAGGTTTTTATGTTGTTTGTAGTTTTTCTCTGTTCTCAGTGTTTTCTTTTTTCTTAAATGTCATTTGCTTGTGTTTGTTTTCATGCTTCTAAAATGATTTAAGCAATTTTTCAGCTATATATTGGCGTCTAGTTTTTATTCGGGGAGGACGCCGGAGAGAATCCCCTGCCTGCGGTAGGAAAACTGGCAATCCTCGTCAATTAAGATTAGAGTCGATTACACCCTGCTTGTAGTGAGATTGAACCCGTAATCTCAGTGTTGTTAGACCACGTGATCAATAGTAGACGAACTACCTTAACCACTCTGCCACCGAGGCCCCGAGTGTCGAAATGAAAGTGGTCGTATTGGAGAAATAATTTTGTTCAAAGTTTCTCCCATAATAATTTTTATAAAATCCTACAGGAGCCTCGGTGGCCGAGTGGTCAAGTTAGTTCGTCTACTATTGATCACGTGGTCTGTCAACACTGAGATTGCGGGTTCGATTCTCACTGCAGGCAGGGTGTACTCGACTCCAATCTTAATTGACAAGGATTGCCAGTTTTCCTACCGCAGGTCGTGGGTTTTCTCCGTGTACTACGGCTTCCTCCCCAATAAAAACTGGACGCCATGATATAGCCGAAAAACTGCTGAAAGTGGCGTTAAACACCATCAAACAAACATATATAATCCTTCACGATTGGGTATACTATTTTGAACCCGTGTAAAAATGAAATTTAATACACTGAAAAATAATTAGACTTTTGTCTAACGATGTTATAAAATTAGTTCAGATTCTTTCAAATCAATGGTTTAGGCAATTGGGCACATCATTACCACTTGGTATGTTATTAACACCTTTATACTTAAATAATAGTGAAATAGTGGTTGACTGGATGTTTTACTCCAGCGAGCAGTATTTCGGTTATGTTCAGGACAAGGAAAAGTATGGATTATTGGGTCGGGGCTGAAAATGTAGACGCCCTTAGTAGAGGTTACAATAAGCCTACTCTTTTTCGAAATCTACCAACGGGGTCTTTATCGTGCACAGAGCGGGGCACTCTCCAAACACTTCAACCGCTACGGTCAGATGTCAGGCTTTCCTTATTATGACCAAACTACCCACCAACGAGAGGGTCTCCCCTATCCGCCACCCGGGTACGCGTTGGGTAGGTCTGTAGGTCGAGCTTTGCGGAAACCTCAGTATGGTCCTAAAATATCTCCCTTCTCCGGTTCGAGGTGAATGGTCTCATCCAAACAAAAGCTGTTGCCCAATATTTAACATATACCGGATAACGTCGATTTGACGTCATTTTGCGGTGTATGACGTCATATGACAAAATCAAAACTTGCCAAACTGACTTTTAAACCTTTCACTGCCAAAATTTCGAATCAGCTAAAACGACGTAATTTTTATGACGTCACCAAATGATAACGTTTGATTACCAGTAGCCAAACTGAACCTACTTATACGTCGCCGTAATTTGTGTTCCCAATATCTCTTAAACGGCTTGGCCGATTTTGTTGATACTTGTTGAAGTTATTAACTTTTGAGCGTCCTTCATAATACTTGATAGTAAATTTGATAGGTAGTCCAAAGCGCCAATATTGAGCTTTTTGCTAAGCTAGAATTAATGCATCCATGTGCGTTATATCAGCAAAATCTAAGATATTATTCTCCTCGATACAAAAATATCTTGAAACTTCATTAAATGAATTAATATTGCATTTAGCAAAAAGCACAACATTTGTTGTTTGTTTGTTTTGTTTTTGTTTTTTGTTTTGTTTGTTTGTTTGGTTTTTTTGTCATGTATCTAGAAAACATCAAACATTATGCAGAGATAGGACAATTATTTTATTGGGCCATGAAACTGGAAACATTGCATTTGTTTTAATTTTTATTTTTTTTTTGGTGACCTATTGTTTGTATTTTGTTTTTGTCTATGCATTTTTATTATCAGACAAATCACAAACCTAACATCGGATTATAAAGGCAGTAAAATTCGGCCTACATTTTTATGTACCTGTAAACAAAATTCAATAAAATTCTGTCCGATGGAAATTATTTACTTTTGAGTAAGATATCGAACATTTAATATAAATAATAAGTTTCCAACAAAAAGCAAAGTAATATAAAATGTAAATTGTCAAGCTTCTATGCAATCTTCATGAAGTTGTACACAGTGGTGATGCAGTCCTTTCCCACAAAGACTACAAACAGTTCTGCTGCGGCGTCTGCCTCCGCCTTGGCTTCTCCTGGAACACACACAACAATCTTTTTCCTTTCTTCCAGGAAGTTGTTTTAATTGTGCCATCCTAACTCGATACTGTGGTCTATGAGGTCTTCTTCCTGGTCGCCTGATATTCACATCTTCAGAGCCGGATAACGACTCAATTATACTTTGTATAAAACGCAGTCGTGATTTAACGGGACATCAGTCGTGTTTTTCTTATATAAAATGTTTGCATTATGCATCATCCTGTTAAAGAGGTGTAATATAACTTTTTTCGATGTTTTATTATTTTTTCTGCTGCTTCCGTACGCTTTCATTATTGTATCGGTAGTATCCACGCCCATATTCTTATTATAGCTATTCACAATTTTTGGTTTGCCGCTTTCAAAATTTTGTGCAGACAGTAAACTGCTTAACATTCGAACGGGTTTTTTTCCTTCGACATCTTTATATGCCACACATAGAAAGTCACCCTTTCTCATGTAAATGGCTTCATTTGGTTCAGGATTCGCGTTTCTGATTGTATAAGGCATTGGTCTATTTCGTCGTAGAGTACATAAAATTTAAAACAGGACAAAAATGCATGCACTGGTAGTGCCATGGTTCCTGAGTTTAGATTTGAAAAATATTATTTAAATTACAAATTTTAAACTGAAAGTAACAATTTGGGGTCAGTAAAGCAGATATTATGATATACATTTAAAGCAAATTGTGTTCTACCAGATTTGTTTCAGAAAAATTTAGAATAAAGACATTAGTTGACTGTTCGATTCATTTGAAAAAGACTCAAACTTTGGTACAAACACGTGAGAAACCGCTACAAGAGTTGTACATGAAAAAAATAGTAAAAATATGGAATTTTCAACAAAAAAAAACAAACAAAAAACAAACAAACACCAACAACAACAACCAGGAAAGAAGTTACACATGAGTGTTGAAAAAACGGCGACGAAACCCGGAACTCGGATGCAGGATACAACTGGTTCCTAAAAACAATGTATACCGACACCAGACTAAACTCTGAAACAAGAAGAGAACTAAATATCAAAATACACCAGACGCACAGGATAATTCAAATGTGTTAACAATTTATTTTTCTCAAAAAGCAAAACTATAACCTACCTGTAATAAACGTGTTGCTAGCCCGAAGAAGTGTTGCCAAATTGAAGGAACAAAAAAAACTATCACAGAAGATGTGATAAACTTTGCTCAGAAGATTTGTTGTTGAAAGTAGGTTCCAAACGACTTGTGTGCCTTGCAATTGACCACTAGGGATAGGGTCAAAATTTCGGCCTCTATAAACAGACATATTCAAGATATACCCAGAGGCTGACTCGCAAAGCATCCAAAACTTGATTCCAAATTTTGCAGACTTTGATGGAATGTACTCTTTCATGACATTATGTCCTTTACTTGGAACAAGTGTTTCATCAACACAAAGTTCTCGCTGTGGTATTAAATATCGGCAAAACTGTTTGTTCATATAGGATAATAATGGTCGAAATCTTGAGGCTGGGTCATGGGCAGTGTGCTGAAAAATGAAAAAAAACAATGAAATTAAAAAAATAGATATATATAAGAAAAACTTACTGCATAGACAATAAGATATTCCAAATAAAATCACAGTGAGCAAAATAATTTTAATTTAGCCACAATATTATTACTTTAAATAAGCAAACATGTTTTTATTCAAACGTGTGTACAATTATTGTCGATTACCGGTATATCATTAAAAATAGAATTGATCGCATGAATGATTATTATTTATTGAAAAAAATGTTCGTTAGAAAGCAAACTGAGCTTTTTTAAACCAGCATTATCATGAAAATAAAATTATTTTCTGCTTTTACTTAGGAGTTTGTAGTATGACATTCAAGTACCTGTCTTGGAACATTTCTTGCATGGTTGGAAACGTAGAGAAATTTCAGAATATTCTGAAACCTATTCCTCGACATTATTTTTCTGAACCACTGAGAAGCTTGGCTCTCCATGGTTGTATTCCAATATTCCTCTATAGATGACTTCCGTACTAACCCCATGTTAAACGGTATTGCAAAGAAAGATTTGATCTCTTTTATAGTCACTGGTTTCCATGCCCGGATTCTTGCGTGTCTTGACACTGCTGTGGTTGTTCTGATATGTCTGGTGTAACTGTTAAAAGAAGAAAGAGGGTGTGAAGTGCAGTACACTAAAAGAAACTTAGAAAATAGGACGTGGAGAAGCAAATGAGACAAAGGCCGTTATAGTTTTATTAATTTCGTCGGCGGAGCTATTTAAACAACTTTTTATATTGTTTATTGTACAATGTTTGACAATTGCAAATTTTATCGTGGAACATTTGCCAAGAAACAATACTCCTTTCGCTAACTTGCTTGTTCTAAAGAAAATGGTTGCATGAAACCATGAAAATAAAGTGTCTTCTATCTGCATCATTTAAGATAATATTTTATATTTTGTTTAAAAAGAAAGCAAAAAAAAAAATCAAATAATGTATGTACCTGTTCGTTCTTCTTACTATTACCTTCAGCAAATCGATAGTGAAAAGCAAATAAAAGTAGGCAATTGGTTCTGCATTATCGTTTGGCATGTTACGTACACCTGGAATACCTCAAAAAGTCGCCCGTCTCTCGGATTCTGGAGGGAATGCTCTCATCCAAACAGAAGCCATTGCTCTATGTTCTCTAATAGCCGGATGACGTGATTTTGCCGGCTATGACGTCACGTGGCCAATTCAAAAAACTTGCCCAACACATAAATTATAGTAATAAATTGCAAATAATTATTTTTTCTATAAATAATACGTGTGAAACATCTTCAATTACAAATCGGCCTAATCGGCCCTCTGGCAGTGAAAGGTAACGTCAATCGGCCTAATCGGCACTCTGGCAGTGAAAGGTAACGTCAATCGGCCAACTGGCAGTGAAAGGTAACGTCAATCTGCCCAAATCGGCCTATTGGCAGTATAAGGGTTAAATATAAATACTACTCTGAAAACATATTTAATTAAATATTAGCCGAAATCTGCCCTTTCTGGCAGCGTAACGTTAATCGGACAGTTGATCATCGGGCATTAAATCTGTCCATTGGCAGTGTCAGGGTTAATATACTAAGATTAAAGTCACGGTATTTCAATTAGGGGCCATCTAATATTGCAATTCTTTGTTAATTTGACGAACATAGCGAATAAATGACATCCTCTGGGAGGGGCACGTTTCCATTATGTGACAGAACCCACTGACAAAGTTAGATCGAATTATGAAAAACAAAAGTGGCACTATAAATATAAAGTAGACAGTGAAATACTTGTTATTCATGTCACAAAGGGCTATTAAAAGTCTCCCAGATTTTATGACCTAACTACCCACCAATGGGAGGGTCTCCCCTATCCGCCACCCGGGTACGCGTTGGGTAGATCTGTGGGTCGAGCTTTGCGGGAACCTTCTCAGTATGGTCCTAAAATATCCCCCTTCTCCGGTTCGAGGTGAATGGTCTCATCCAAACAAAAGCTGTTGCCCAATATTTAACATATACCGGATAACGTCGATTTGACGTCATTTTGCGGTGTATAACGTCATATGACAAAATCAGGTGCAGGTGTGCGTCTTTGACATCTTAGTCTTGCATAATTGCATATCAAAATTGTTACTTAACGCTAAAGTGCCCGTTTCCGCAACCTTTACGGGTAGCCTAGACGTTCCGTAATATTTTACCAGTTTAACCGGAGCGTTTACGGGTACGGAATTACCGGAGCTTTCTATACGATTTTTTTCTTTATCGGATAGATTCCGGAAAGTTTACGGATGCGGTATTTTTACAGAGCCTTAGTGAATAAGGGTCCAGTATGGTTAATGCGGTTTAGTAAGAATGTAATACGAACGATTGATTCGTGGTCAAACTGTAAACATGAAAAAAAAATGTCACAGAGATACAAGGACTACTATGTATGACTACGGCTACAGATCAATACTGATTGCCAGGAATAATGCCGGATTTATTCGTATCTTATCGGGCCTCACATTCGAGAATGTGTATCCTAAGGAGTACGGTGTGGCAAAAAACTAAGTAATTAGAAATATTTTAATGTTTTTACCAATAAATAGTTAAATCGGCCACCTTTGATATAATTACAGATAACAAATAACAAATATTTTTTCATTAAATATTTGCATCGCGTTATAAATATTTGATACTTAATAAGTTTACTGGTTGGTATATTCTTTAGACTTTTTATATAATATTTTGAACTACCTGTATTGTGTATTTACACGATCCCAGTGGACTTATATTATTCCATCGCCAAATGAAAAAATACTTTAGGCATTTTGAGTTAAACGCCACTGATGAGTCTGAAGTTGACGAAACGCGCGTCTGGCGTAATGAATTTGTCACCTTGGTAATTTTGATTACATCTTGTTGGAATATTTGAGCAATATAAATAAATAACGTAAACAATCATAGCATATTGATCTTAAAGTTTTAAATCAATATATTATTATTGTTTACGTTTTTTTTATATTGACACTAAGGCCATTCGTTGGTCAGTCTGTGTCTAAATTTTTGACAAGAAACACCGTCATTTGTATCGTTGCATAATCTTCTAGACTTGTGTATATACGCATATAATATAAGTTCAAGGAAGGAATGTGTCCGTACTAAAATAATAGCAATAAATGTTGTTCATACATCGTTTATGCCTTTTAGTCGTGCTATGATCATGCGGTGGGCAATTACCATTATTGTATAATTTTATACTTGTCAATCAATCAAACAATTGAACACCTCATATTTGTATACATGGACGATGTGTAAGGTATGTTTTTGGTATTTATTTATGTCCTAATAGTTTTATGTAGAATAAATTCCTATTTTTCATTTTTAGCCCTATATTTTAGATACTACTTACTTTCTTACTACTAGAACCAACCCACCCTCCGCTCGCTATTCAGCAGAAAATCTCGAAATGTTGATTTTTTTACTTCATCTTTTATTGTAATTTGTGGACTCCAGGGTAAATACGTCGCTTTTTATATCCGACCCATTTGTCTGGCGGGGTATTATATAATACCCTCCGTATTATGTAATACCCTCCGTATGGATGTAATACCCTCCGTATGGATGTAATACCCTCCGTATGGATGTAATACCCTCCGTATGGATGTAATACCCTCCGTATGGATGTAATACCCTCCGTATGGATGTAATACCCTCCGTATGGATGTAATGCCCTCCGTATGGATGTAATGCCCTCCGTATGGATGTAATACCCTCCGTATGGATGTAATACCCTCCGTATGGATGTAATGCCCTCCGTATGGATGTAATGCCCTCCGTATGGATGTAATACCCTCCGTATGGATGTAATACCCTCCGTATGGATGTAATACCCTCCGTATGGATGTAATACCCTCCGTATGGATGTAATGCCCTCCGTATGGATGTAATGCCCTCCGTATGGATGTAATGCCCTCCGTATGGATGTAATACCCTCCGTATGGATGTAATACCCTCCGTATGGATGTAATACCCTCCGTATGGATGTAATGCCCTCCGTATGGATGTAATACCCTCCGTATGGATGTAATACCCTCCGTATGGATGTAATACCCTCCGTATGGATGTAATACCCTCCGTATGGATGTAATACCCTCCGTATGGATGTAATACCCTCCGTATGGATGTAATACCCTCCGTATGGATGTAATACCCTCCGTATTATGTAATACCCTCCGTATGGATGTAATGCCCTCCGTATGGATGTAATACCCTCCGTATGGATGTAATGCCCTCCGTATGGATGTAATACCCTCCGTATGGATGTAATACCCTCCGTATGGATGTAATACCCTCCGTATGGATGTAATACCCTCCGTATGGATGTAATGCCCTCCGTATTATGTAATACCCTCCGTATGGATGTAATACCCTCCGTATGGATGTAATACCCTCCGTATGGATGTAATACCCTCCGTATGGATGTAATGCCCTCCGTATGGATGTAATACCCTCCGTATGGATGTAATACCCTCCGTATTATGTAATACCCTCCGTATGGATGTAATACCCTCCGTATGGATGTAATACCCTCCGTATTATGTAATACCCTCCGTATGGATGTAATACCCTCCGTATTATGTAATACCCTCCGTATGGATGTAATACCCTCCGTATGGATGTAATACCCTCCGTATGGATGTAATACCCTCCGTATTATGTAATACCCTCCGTATGGATGTAATACCCTCAGTATGGATGTAATACCCTCCGTATGGATGTAATACCCTCCGTATAGATAGTGTCCGTCGGTTCATCTGTCCGTGCCTCGGTGGTTTTCAGATGATAACATAAAAACGCGTCAACGAATTTTGTTTAAACTTTACAAAGCTGTTAAGTACATAAAAATGAAAAGCAAGTTCAGATATCAAAACAATACAATTAGTTGTTTTTGAGTAAGGCTAATTTTAAATGAATCAGCATGTACCAGTCAATATTTGTTGATGAAATAATTTATTCTTATGTTTGGGGGTTTTTTTTATTTACATTGCCTCAACAGAAAAAATATATTTCATCATTGAAGTAAATAAGAAATGTAAGCACTTGGCAGTGTATACAAAGTTTGTTTTTATTTATAAATTCAATGCACCAAAAAGAAATAAGTAATGTTTAAAATTGTATTATAAAATGAATTTAATAGTTTTAGAGGAGTTAAATTACGGCCCAGCACTTTATGGCGGACGACCTAGAGTGATCAGTATGTCCGTCCGAAGCTATTACTTTTTTATCTTTTAGGTAGGCTTTTGATATTTGGTACATGTAGGTGGGTATATAATTTCAAGGTGATGTGTCGCATACCATGGTTGATGACCTTTGACATTGACCTCAAGGTCGGCGGGGCCCACAGTGATGGATAGCATCTCACTGATATCTAGTTAAATATAATTTTAAAATTAAGCAGACATTATGGAAGACTTGTTTTACTGTATTACAAGTGATAGTAATTACAACCTGTGACTAGCATGTTCCTGTTACAACGTAAACAAACATTACATACTGTGCACTGAATGGTAATCAAATGAAGGTTCACTTTTTATTTTCTTTGTTTAACTTAAAAATATAAATAAACAATACTCACTATTTACAATACTATTTCTGTGTTATACATCTTTGACAAGTATGAGTAATTTGATTTACAGGTTCCTGAACACATTTATGTAAATAAGCAGAATTTATTTAGTGTAAAAAAAAGTCTAGTATTTGAATCAGAACGAAACACAAATTAGATTGCACTTCTTAAGTTTTTTTATTACAGATTTTTCTGTTCTGTGGTACAAAAATGTCAAGAACATTTAGTTGTTCTGTTTAGAAAAAAATAATTTTAAAAGAAATAGGAGTATTCATTTCAACTGCAAATAACAGAAAATATGTAGCAAATATTCACCTACTTATAATTGTTATTAATATTATAACTTATCAGATCAGTGTGTAACAAGAAAAAGCTTTATAATAATAGATGTAACAATTTCTGTCTATTGAAATTTTCAGAATTTTTTATATAATGTCAAGCAATTTGTATACATTTTAGTAATAGAACAAAAAAGTAGGGCGGTTCTGTGTTACATTTTTGTCTATTAGGAAATAATTGGTCCAAAAGTTGTAAATATTTTAAGTAAAAAATTACCTCCCTTGTTACAAATTTCAGTTTCATTACTTTTGACTAATAACCAACTCGTTTTTGCGAAAACTTTGTATGTCATCTATCAATATATTGTAATAATACTGTAGGTATACAACTTTCATTATTATTGTTAAATTTACGATAAACGAGGCGATTTTAACTTACAAATTTTCCTTACTTATGTTAGCTTCAATTTTTCTCATTTATGCAGCAATATTTCAGTTTTTGCATACGGTGTGTAAATTTCTCAATTGATCAGGCATGCAAGAACTTCTAGCGAGTATACCGAGTTTTGCAACGTCACCAATTTCGTCCGCACATTTACTAAGTTTTACAAAAGATACCACTTTCTTGTCGAAAAATATTCCGTCCGGTTTGAAAATATGGTTGCAGATTGTTGTCCTAGTTTTGAATTCAGTGCAGCGAGTGTGCAATGATGGTCATTGGATATACCTATTACAGTCAGGTGGTATACGCGACCTACCCATTTTAATTAACAAACCAACTCACATACTACAGTAATGGAACTAGTTTATCCGACAACTTCTTTTGAAATGTCTGTACCAAATCAGCACGTTGCTGAAGTTACTATATTTTTGGTCGTTGGAGTTTGCCGATTTCTCCGACTTTAATTTGTAAGTTGTCTTTATTTCCTCGGTGTTCAATATTTTGTTATTACCTTCAATTTCTTCCATAACATAAACTTGTTTTGCTTTGCGTCCTCTTATTCTGTTCTCCCATGCCTAGGTAAACGGAGAACGAGACAGAAATTGTTTGTTTAAATTTACAATGTAGCCATGGAAATATTATTTGATATTGATAAAAAAAATTACATTGAAAATTCCTGCCTTTTGGGGATGAAAATATCCAGGACTTTGCCATTTTCCTTCAAATACATTCATTTTATCATTAGGGATTCTAAAAAAAAAATTTATTGGAAATTAACTCTGCGTTATTAGAAGAAAGACAATGCATACGTGTAGCCTAATGATATAATGTATATGCCTCATCAATATGGACGGCAAATGACCAGTACTTTCAGGATTTATATATTCAGGACAACAACAATCAACAAATAATATATTAACGGTAAGGAGGGTTGAATGAGACAATGGGAACAAAAGTTTGAATGGCACTGGAAAAAGAAAGATATTAGGTAGGGACGGAGAATTAAGCCTTTTGTAGTGGCTACAATGAGCATACTCTTCTAATAAACCGACAAAAGGGGTCTATATTGTGCAAAAAGCTTGGCACTCTCCAAACGCTTCATCCTCTACGGTACGCGCTCAGGCTTTCGGTATAATGACCCAACAACCCTTAACCAGAAGGTTTCCCCTCTCCGCCATACTGGGATGCGCTGGGCTGTTATAGGGTCGATCACTGGTAACAACAAAGTATATTCCCATCATTGAACATGATAAATCTTGATGACTATTATGACAAATAGATCAATAAATAAGATTGACGAGAGAACTGTAGAAATTGATAGAACCACCCCATTTCATCAGGCTTGAGCCCGACAGAAGCCGTTTCGGAACCATAAATGTTATAATAAAACTAATTTTAAAGAGAGGTGTTCGAAAGGCTGCATACAACTTGTCAGCGAGCATTTCCCCAAAGATATAAATGACAACACAAGAAAAGGGCGCTGTGTCCCTATTTTTGAAAAGCCATAAAACAGGAAAATAGCAAAGCGGGATCGCATTTTCATTAGTACCACAATAAACATAAAAGATATGATGACCAAGGAGCACGTCATAAATTGAAGTCAATCCGGTGCAAGGGGAAAAAAAAGACGATTGGCCAAACTAAGATGATTAATCAACTTAAACGTTGATAAATTAATTGTTTGCTTATTATTGACGTCATGTGGTTAATATTTCCACTATATTCAGTACAACACTTCCATCAATTTAGTCTAGTAAAATGGTCGCCTGGGCGACTAAATTGACGATTTGGCGACTAAAAATCACTAAACAGTCGCCACTTGGCGACTTCCA
This sequence comes from Limnoperna fortunei, assembly GCA_944474755.1. Lineage (NCBI taxonomy): Eukaryota > Metazoa > Mollusca > Bivalvia > Mytilida > Modiolidae > Limnoperna > Limnoperna fortunei. The sequence continues at coordinate 105,836,919 of OX104111.1, forward strand.
ATTTTTGTAAGTGCCGACCGGAAAATCCGGAAAAAATCGTTTCCAAACCGACTTTCTTCTAGAACTTAGTTATTTGTCACTAAAGCGATTGCAAGCAGCAAGATTCGAATGCAAATTCAAGCGTCTATCGGATTTTTTTTATTGTTCGTCCAAACTTTCATTTCACTCCCCTTTTAAAAAGATCCCCAAAAATTCCTCGAGCATGGCAAGTAAACAATCCTAGTTAACAGGGTTTTTATAACGGTCAAATCAGACTGAAAGTGAATTAATTACAATTGATGAAGGGCAGACATCATCCGCACCGTCTACGTCGGATAAACGTGAAATTTCAACAGGTGATAAACCTGTCAAGAAAGTGAAAACGGGTGAACATGACAGTAATCCTAAAGCGTTAAACAACCACTCATATCTTTTCAGGATAGTTGGTTAAAGGAATACAATTGGTTGCAGTTTGATTTCAAAACTTCTAAAATGACATGCAAATTATAAATATAATAAAAACAACTAGAGTAAAAAAAACCTGTGAGCAATGCTCACCATTGATAGCCCTCGCTCACAATTACTTTGAAATTCAGGTGTTCTTAATTATGAACTTGAAACTTTATCTAGTTAAACGTGAAGGCGGAGTTGCAGATAAAACATGTAACACTCCCCAATCCCCCAACGAATGGCATCCCCTATGTCAATGACAAAGTCCATGTTTTTCTATGAGAAACCTCCAATAATATTCTGATCAAAATAATTTGGTGCACAATGGCAATATGTGACGAAGATTCTGTGTAAGTTTCAACATATTCCATTCAGTGGTGTAGGAGGAGTTGCAACTAAAAGATGGGTTTCCCTCATGTCCATGACAAAGTCCATGTTTTTCTATGGGAAACCCCAAATATCATTACGATCAAAATGTTAAATATCTCCTGCACAATGGCAATATGTGACATGGATTCTGTGTAAGTTTCATCAAATTCGATTCATTCAGTGGTGTAGGAGGAGTTGCACATACGAGATGGGTATCCCCTTATGTCAATGACAGTCCATGTTTTTCAATGGGAAACCCCAAATATCATTCTGATCAAAATGATAAATATCTCCTGCACAATGGCACTATGTGACAAGGATTCTGTGTAAGTTTCAACAAATTCCATTCAGTTGTGTATGAGAGTTACACATAAGAGATGAGGACCCCCTTAGGTCAATGACAAAGTCCATGTTTTTGAAAATTTTGACTTGGCTAGTAAACTTTTGAGGTTGGTAGCCAGAAGGCTACCCGATATTAAAAGGTACTTTGAGGGCTGCAAGAACAAGGTTACAAGCAATAATCATTGGGGTTGAACGGATGTATAAACTGTAATAAAATTTAGACTGCACTGAAAAAAAGTGCTAAGTATTAGGTATGATCGGAGAATTTAGACAGTTGTACGGGATAATCAACGAGTCTGCTATTTTACGAAAATCTACAAACGGGGTCTTAATCGTGCCCGGAGCTTGGTAATCTCCAATACAATACCCACAGTGGTCTGCAGCCAGATATACCGTATTATTACCTGACAACACCCTCCCCACCTGGGATGGACTAGACAGTTCTGTCTGTCGAGCACTTAGAAACCCAGCAGTTTGGTCAAGGCAGTGACAATAACTAATACAGGTGTTTTTACCTCAGTAGAACAATGTTACACTAAGGATTTACTTATAAACAAAAATATTGCAATGTTTGTGGGCTTAAAACTAAACTTGAATATCCAGAATAAATCTTTGTTAAATGGTTTATATTGTTTGTTTAAAAAGACAAGTTATTTCTCAAAACCATGGATCCTGCGATTTAGCTCTATTTTATCACATACAATTAGACAACTATATAACATGTATTGAAACAGAAAATAAATTTATATCATTTTTCAGCATTGATAAATAGCTTTCTGGTTTATCATAGGACATGATTTTCGTAACGGTTTATTAGAACGTATATATTACCTATATACACAATATACATTTTTATCATTAAATTAAAATTAACTTTTAAATCTATTTTATTTTAGACTTGTCAGAAAATAATTTACAATTATTTTTGTTTTTGTTAATTTTCTTTACTATTGTTTTAATTATAATGTTGAATTTCAATTGAAGTCTTTTTCTAAAAATTTTAATGTCAGCTTGATTTGATTGTTTGACAAAATGATCAAGTTGTTACGTTAAGATGCGAGTTGATGAAAATCCGAAATACACTTTAGCTTTTATAAATATAAACATGTATTGCGTCTTGAGAAATAAACACCATTGTCTAGGTTATGGCCATCCTCACAAGTCAGGGTTTCTGTGTCCACATGTATCCACGAACCCCTGACAAACTTAGCTAGAAAATTCCCGGGTTAGAAGTCACTATTTTGATTGGCTACAACATACCTTAATGTAGCCAATCAAAAGCTCGCTGTCATTCACGACTTGGTAAGGGGATATCCCGATGTCGATTGTAAACAAACCAAACGGATGTGTTGCGTAGACCATGTGAAAATCAGTGTATTTTCTACAGTAGTGTTAATAGTTTGTTATTAACGCGTTATTTTTTAGTTGCGTTACGTTTTCTTCACACTCCAGAATGAGTAAGAATGACTACTGCCAAACACTTGCTTCTTTCAAGCAATTTCATTTGTTGATATTTTAAAGGATTGACGTCATTTAAAAAATCTTCTAGTCCGGGAATTTCCTAGCTAAGTTTGTTAGGGGTTCGTGGACACATGTGGACACAGAAACCCTGACTTGGGAGGATGGGTTATGGTATATTGTGGCGATCCTCCTTTTCAGTCAACATTTTGGTCCAGATTGTTCAACTTTTATTGGTCAACATTGTAAATAAAGGTAATAACATAATACTGACCACCAAAGGGCCTGTTTAAATAGACAATCATGAAGCAAGAACCAACAAAACAGCAACTACAACACTCACGGTTTTATGGGACAGAATCAATCATGGCGTCTAATAAAATATTTTTGATAACTATGGTATGTTAATTACTTGGCAGATCAACTACAACAAACCGCGGGAATTTGACCCGATATCATTTGGGTCATGACCAGAAAAAAAATTGTTGTTGCGAACGAAATGGGCGAAGGAGTCGAACGCAATAATGAACAATTCCTAACCAACTACTTTTGTTGTTAAGTTTACTTTGGAAAATTTCACTGCCAACATGCTTGTGAGTGTTCTGCGTACTCGTTGACAATGGTTCTTCAAGATTAGAGTCAGATTAGGACGTCAATTCCTTTAATAGATCCATATTTTTGCACCAGTTGAAAAAAAGTGTTAGAAATTGAAAACAAAATTACCGGGGCATCAGTGATCGCTAGTTGTAATATGTTACCGTATGATTTGTAAGTTGTGTGTGTTATTAATTTTGCACTAATAATTGTTGATCGATTGATTTGATGTTGATTTTACATTCATCGAGCAGTATTTAAGCTCTATTCGGGAAAAAATAAACAAGTTAACAAACAATAAATCAATTCGAGAAATATGGACTGAAGGGAACTAGGTTTTGAATGACACAGTAATGGGTAGGGGAGCAAAAGTTAGCCTTTGTAGCGTCCACAACAAGCCTACTCTTATCGATATTTACAAAAGGGACTTTACCGTGCAAGGAATGTGCCACTCTCCAAACACGTCGTACCACTCGACAAGGCTTTCCGTATTATGACCTGACAACCCCCAACGAGATGGTCTCCCCTATCCGCCACAAGAGAACGCCCTGGGCTTCTCTGTGGGTCAAGCACTGGAAACCCTCTCAGGATTTGCTAGATGAAACAGGATGAATGTTTCAAAATATAAAATGTTCAGAAAATATAATTGATTTACAATAATTAATAAATTCTAAAGGAAAATAGTCACACTTTGGTGCTGACAAAAATATTCCAGGTACAACGTTTTAGAATTAAATTTTGATAATAGCTCTACAACATTTTCGTCATTTGTATTTTAATATTGTTTGGAATGAGCTGGCAATAGTATAATAGATTTATAGGTTGCTGGATTGAGCGCAACTGACGTCTTGATAAGAAGAAACGCGCGTCTGGCGTAGTAAATTATTTGAACCTTTTAATATTTGATGGCATTTTATATGAAGTAAAAGTTCTTCTATTTGGTCAAATTTTACTTGATTTTAATGATTGTTGTTTGTTACTAATTCACGCTGCATGTATATTTTGCATATTAGGGCCCGCTACTTTGTGGCGGACGCCTATAGTGATCAGTCTGTCAGTCCGTACTTCCAGGCTTTTGATATCTGGAATGTGGGTAGATAATATCCAGGCGGTATGTTGCATACCGTGGTTGATCAACTTTCACCTTGAACTCTGACCTTAAGGTTACATTATTGTTTTCTTAATGACAAAATGTAATTTTTGTTTATCTTTTGAGGAAGGCTTTTGATATTCGGAATGTGGGTACACAATATCAGGGCGATGTGTTGCATACCATGGCTGATGACATTTATCTTGACCTCAAGGTCGGCGGAGCCCACATAGATCTCACTATCATCTAGTTGAACATAATGTTATCTTCACTGTATTTAGTTTTAGACGAACACGTCTTCGGTGACTTTTTTTTATATTAAACGAAGGCATTTATTAATTAAATGATCAAAATGGTATAACACTTTTCCAATCAATACCACCCTCGGCATTTTTTTTATTTACGCGGCGAGGAAGATGCGACCTTACTCATGATAATGGAAAACCTCACAGAACAAAAATATTGATTGAATAAAATATTAATTAACGAGTTTAATAGATTAAAGAAAAAATATATATGTACAGATGTTGCGTCTTCGTTGACATTTATATTGTACAAAGGTGTATCATTAATTTAATGATAAACATGTAACCAACTGTATAGTGTGTAGTATAGGATTTTTACAACAGATTCTATACTGTACACGATCTAATTAAGAAAAACCTTTCACCTGCTTCCACTACATTGGTTTATTGTCAACGCATGTAAGATCAACGTCAACTCCTTTCATCCTTTTTATACCCCGCCACACGAAGTGGCGAGGTATTATGTTATACCCTTAGTTTAGTTCGGTGTCGGTCCGTCCGTCCGTCCCCCGAAGGTTTCCAGATGATAACTTGAAAACTCCTCAAGGGATTTGAAAAATATTTTGCACAGCTGTTCAGTACAATAAAATACAGGTCATGTTCAATTTTCAGGATGATCCGAAAAATATTATTGAAGTTTTGCCACTTTATAAATTTTCAAATACCCCCGAAGGTTTCCAGATGATAACTTGAAAACGCCTCAAGGGATTTGAATAATATTTTGCACAGCTGTTCAGTACAATTAAATACATGTCAAGTTCAATTTTCAGGATGATCGGAAAAATATTATTGAAGTTTTGCCACTTTATAAATTTTCTAAATTTGACAATAATGAAATTTTCTGGTCTAAGAAAGATAACTCATTTCTTTCTGTCTCTATATACTAGTGTATGTATAGTATACAGTATAGTATACTAGTATATACAAATATATTTAACTATTGATGAATATCGTGGCGGGGTATCATTTAATGTCCCATTAGATGCCCTATTTTTATTATATACTCAGCTGAAGATGCGATTTCACCTAGATAATGATTTGATTGTTTGATTGGATATTGTAACGTCAATCGAGAAATATTCAGCTAAATTCAGGACGAGAACAAACTAACAATACATTATCGTGGACAATTGATAGCTAATGGACCAGCGAAGAAAATGTTAAAGGAAGATGTACTTATTGCTTAATAAAAAAAACACGATTTAAAAAAATCATTCGATCGATTGAAAAGATATTTTTTTATGTAGCTATCATCTTGCATGTAAACACAAGTTATCGAATTCATGAGGTCACTTTAACACACTTACGAATGTTCTGATGGGTATCCTCGGTTAAAGTAAGTATTCCAATTTTGCAAACCCGGGTTATAGTTTGGTGAAGTCGGGCGGGCGGGGAAAATAGGGTACCTATTTTGTATAATCATCTCCTCCTACAGTTTTTAAAACAGATTACTGAAACTTCACAGAAAGAGTGCACATGTATTGAAGTTGTGCACTTGCTATTATGGCATTGTTCAAGGATTTTTCTTATTTTCCAGACATGGAAACTTAGTCATTTTTCAGGACATTTGCATAAGACGGTATCTGTTTTGTGTAACCAACTTCTCCTACAGTTTTCAACTCAGATCTCTGAAACGTCACAGAAAGATTGTACATGTATTGAAGTTTTGCACCTGCTATATATGGAATTATTTCAGGATTTTTTTCCTTATTTCCAGATATGGAAACTTAGTCATTTTTCAGACATTTGCAAAAGACGGTACCTATTTTGTGTAATCAACTCCTCCTACATTTTTTACACATACCTAAAACTTTCTTCCAACAAATGGTAAACCATTCCCTAAATTAAGGCACTTAGATTTGCAACCCGGCTATTTCAGACTTTTGCGATTTTGCAACGTAGCAAGGTCGGTTTGATTTTTACGAGTCCCACTTCAGCGTCCTGAGGACCTTTGGCATGGGAATTTTCAAAGTTTTGAGTTCTATATCTGAGAAATGTAATCATTTAACACCACAATTAGTGCAACTTCTATCGAGACAAGTTTTTTAATGTAATCGGTAATAGGGGGACACAAAGTTTCATTACAAATATCAGTTGACTAGAATACATTTTTGGCCCAATACAAATCCGTTTTTATCGTTTCTGTTCCCATTTGGATGTGAATTATCAAGAAAACACTAAAAGTCATGCATTAGTTTCTTCTCTTTGTCGGATACTGCGTCGGATCTTTTTTTTCTTTTCGTTAATTCATATTGAGAATGCAAGACTGCGCGAAATCTTTGTTCTCAAACGGGGACTTGTATTTTTTCGCTAATGAAACTTTAGTCCGCGGATTCTCCACTTATAGCTGCGGTAAGAACATTCATCGGAGTTCGTGACTCCTCTGCGTTTCAGTTTCGTTTCCGATATAGATTGTTTTATATTATCAAGAACCGCCAATTCTCATGCCCTTTCGAGTTTGTCTTCCTGTGAAATAATAATGACATTACTACGTAAGGCCGCAATCGTGGTCGAGTTTGCATACACCATGTGCGGGATCCGGGTGGCCAAAAAAATAGACCGCAGTCGCGCTAGCTTGTCGTAAAAGACGACTAAATAGCGCACAGTACCTTGACCGGCGTGTCAGGTCGGTTTGCCTAAAGACCGACTGGGATGTGTGCCCCAGGTGGTTGAATGGGGTACCCCTGGCAAGCTGGGGTTTTCAGGCCATAATATGGAAAACCTGACCGCAAACCATATAAGTGCACCGTGTTGGGAAAAATGCCACGTTCCTCGCACGTTAAAGAACGCTGCTGTATTATTCGCTATGAGTAGGGATTTCGATCACGCTACAGGAGGCTGAATTGCCCGACCCTATCCATCCTCCCATTTGCCAGTAGCAATCTAAAATCTGTTACCCCATTTTTTCCTTGTGTCCCATCCCATTTCCATTCATCATCATTTCATGTTCATTTTATCATCCATTTCATGTTCATCGCCTGAATATGGCTGTAATAGTGCTGCTCGGGCGTTAAACACAATTAATCAATCAATCATACACCATGTAGGCTGCAAATGTGGACACCCGAGTTCCGGGCCATTTGTGCAGGCCCAACCTGAGCTTATTTATCGCTCTATATTTCTTCATTTTGTTAGAAAATGACCTGATATTATTTTGACTAATGTTAATGTTGGTTAGATTATTGGATGTAAACGACTTTGGATCGATTTATGCTGCAACATTCGCGGTTTATTCAGCGTAAATCGACGCAAAGTCGTTTATATCCAATAATCTAACCAACCATTGAAAACAATCCTTAAATATTTCAATTTCCTTTTAATACTAAATAGCTGAGCAACATTATCCATTTCCTATAATATAACTTGGTGTTTTAGCACGCGACTGATTGTTGACGTCACAATTATATGTATTGATGACGTCGACCAAAAATGAATTCTTCCGCAAACAAGCGACGGCACTAAAAATTGTGATTTGCAAATATTAATTGACAACTTGTTAAATATTGTTTTTGTTATTCATCGTCACAATATTGAATTTAAAATATAAGAAAAGTGCTGGGTAGATTATTGGATATAGACGACGTTGGGTGGGTTTTCGCTGCAAATAAACCGCTTCGGTTTATATATAATTAAAAATAGAATAGATCGTATGTATGATTATTATATTTATTGAAACAAATTTTGGTAAGAAAGCATGGTCATGAAAATAAAACTATTTTCTGCTTTTATACACGAAGGTGTTTGTAATATGACATTCAAGTACCTGTATTGGAACATTTCTTGCATGGTTGGAAACGTAGAGAAATTTCAGAATGTTCTGAAACCTATTCCTCGACATTATTTTTCTGAACCACTAAGAAGCTTGGCTCTCCATGGTTTTATTCTAATATTCCTCTACAGATGACTTCCGTACTCTAACAATGTTAAACAGTATTGCAAAGAAAGATTTGATCTCTTTTATAGTCACTGGTTTCCATGCCCGGATTCTTGCGTGTCTTGACACTGCTGTGTGGTTGTTCTGATATAACTGGCGTAACTGTTTGAATTTAAAAGAAGAGAGGGCGTAAAGTGCAGTACACTAAAAGACTTAGAAAATAGGACGTGGAGAAGCATATGAGAAAAAGACCGTTATAGTTTTATTAATTTCGTCGGCGGAGCTATTTAAACAACTTTTTATATTGTTTATTGTACAATTTTTGACAATCGTAAATTTTATCGAGGCACATTTGCCAAGAAACAATACTCGCGCTAATTTGCTTGTTGTAAAGAAAACGGTTGCATGAAAATAAAGTGTCTTCTATCTGCATCATTTAAGATTTTATATTTTGTTTTAAAAGAAAGCAAGAAAAATCAAACAATTTATGTACCTGTTCGTTCTTCTTACTATTTTCTTCAGCAAATCGATAGTGAAAAGCAAATAAAAGTAGGCAATTGGTTCTGCATTATCGTTTGGCATGTTGCATACACCTGGAATACCTCGAAAAGTCGTCCGTCTCCCGGATTCTGGATGGAATGCTCTCATCAAAACTGAAGCCATTGCTCAATGTACTCCATAGCCGGATGACGTCGATTTGACGTAATTTTACCGTCTATGACGTCACGTGGCAAATTAAAAAAACTTGCACAATACATAAATTATAGTAATAAATTGCAAATAATTTATTTTTACTGTAAAACATACGTGTGAAACATATTCAATTAAAAATCGACCAAATCGACCCTCTGGCAGTGAAAGGTAACGTCAATCGGCCCAAATCGGCCTTTTGGCAGTATAAGGGTTAAAATGGTTGCAATAATGTGCCGACACCTGTTTGAAACTGGATTTTCTGATAAATTATTAATTCCGGTATCGAATTCAGTACGTTGACTTAATTGTTTAACGTTATGACCATAATGGTCGCAGGAATAGTACGTGAGGGTACACCGTGCTCAGCCCGCAGAGCGCGTCCCCAGGTGGCGGATAGGGGATGCCCTCTCGTTGTCATGATGCAGAAAGCTGACTATGGGTGGCGTGTTCAGAGAGTACCACACAACATGCACGAGCAAGACCCATTTTATAGATTTCGGCTCATTGTAGCCACTCTGTATCATATTTTTGTCAAAACAGGCTTTCTATGCGCAAAGACATGCTTCTGTTTATACTAATATTTAGGTTTTTATGTTGTTTGTAGTTTTTCTCTGTTCTCAGTGTTTTCTTTTTTCTTAAATGTCATTTGCTTGTGTTTGTTTTCATGCTTCTAAAATGATTTAAGCAATTTTTCAGCTATATATTGGCGTCTAGTTTTTATTCGGGGAGGACGCCGGAGAGAACCCCCTGCCTGCGGTAGGAAAACTGGCAATCCTCGTCAATTAAGATTAGAGTCGATTACACCCTGCTTGTAGTGAGATTGAACCCGTAATCTCAGTGTTGTTAGACCACGTGATCAATAGTAGACGAACTACCTTAACCACTCTGCCACCGAGGCCCCGAGTGTCGAAATGAAAGTGGTCGTATTGGAGAAATAATTTTGTTCAAAGTTTCTCCCATAATAATTTTTATAAAATCCTACAGGAGCCTCGGTGGCCGAGTGGTCAAGTTAGTTCGTCTACTATTGATCACGTGGTCTGTCAACACTGAGATTGCGGGTTCGATTCTCACTGCAGGCAGGGTGTACTCGACTCCAATCTTAATTGACAAGGATTGCCAGTTTTCCTACCGCAGGTCGTGGGTTTTCTCCGTGTACTACGGCTTCCTCCCCAATAAAAACTGGACGCCATGATATAGCCGAAAAACTGCTGAAAGTGGCGTTAAACACCATCAAACAAACATATATAATCCTTCACGATTGGGTATACTATTTTGAACCCGTGTAAAAATGAAATTTAATACACTGAAAAATAATTAGACTTTTGTCTAACGATGTTATAAAATTAGTTCAGATTCTTTCAAATCAATGGTTTAGGCAATTGGGCACATCATTACCACTTGGTATGTTATTAACACCTTTATACTTAAATAATAGTGAAATAGTGGTTGACTGGATGTTTTACTCCAGCGAGCAGTATTTCGGTTATGTTCAGGACAAGGAAAAGTATGGATTATTGGGTCGGGGCTGAAAATGTAGACGCCCTTAGTAGAGGTTACAATAAGCCTACTCTTTTTCGAAATCTACCAACGGGGTCTTTATCGTGCACAGAGCGGGGCACTCTCCAAACACTTCAACCGCTACGGTCAGATGTCAGGCTTTCCTTATTATGACCAAACTACCCACCAACGAGAGGGTCTCCCCTATCCGCCACCCGGGTACGCGTTGGGTAGGTCTGTAGGTCGAGCTTTGCGGAAACCTCAGTATGGTCCTAAAATATCTCCCTTCTCCGGTTCGAGGTGAATGGTCTCATCCAAACAAAAGCTGTTGCCCAATATTTAACATATACCGGATAACGTCGATTTGACGTCATTTTGCGGTGTATGACGTCATATGACAAAATCAAAACTTGTCAAACTGACTTTTAAACCTTTCACTGCCAAAATTTCGAATCAGCTAAAACGACGTAATTTTTATGACGTCACCAAATGATAACGTTTGATTACCAGTAGCCAAACTGAACCTACTTATACGTCGCCGTAATTTGTGTTCCCAATATCTCTTAAACGGCTTGGCCGATTTTGTTGATACTTGTTGAAGTTATTAACTTTTGAGCGTCCTTCATAATACTTGATAGTAAATTTGATAGGTAGTCCAAAGCGCCAATATTGAGCTTTTTGCTAAGCTAGAATTAATGCATCCATGTGCGTTATATCAGCAAAATCTAAGATATTATTCTCCTCGATACAAAAATATCTTGAAACTTCATTAAATGAATTAATATTGCATTTAGCAAAAAGCACAACATGTGTTGTTTGTTTGTTTTGTTTTTGTTTTTTGTTTTGTTTGTTTGTTTGGTTTTTTTGTCATGTATCTAGAAAACATCAAACATTATGCAGAGATAGGACAATTATTTTATTGGGCCATGAAACTGGAAACATTGCATTTGTTTTAATTTTTATTTTTTTTTTTGGTGACCTATTGTTTGTATTTTGTTTTTGTCTATGCATTTTTATTATCAGACAAATCACAAACCTAACATCGGATTATAAAGGCAGTAAAATTCGGCCTACATTTTTATGTACCTGTAAACAAAATTCAATAAAATTCTGTCCGATGGAAATTATTTACTTTTGAGTAAGATATCGAACATTTAATATAAATAATAAGTTTCCAACAAAAAGCAAAGTAATATAAAATGTAAATTGTCAAGCTTCTATGCAATCTTCATGAAGTTGTACACAGTGGTGATGCAGTCCTTTCCCACAAAGACTACAAACAGTTCTGCTGCGGCGTCTGCCTCCGCCTTGGCTTCTCCTGGAACACACACAACAATCTTTTTCCTTTCTTCCAGGAAGTTGTTTTAATTGTGCCATCCTAACTCGATACTGTGGTCTATGAGGTCTTCTTCCTGGTCGCCTGATATTCACATCTTCAGAGCCGGATAACGACTCAATTATACTTTGTATAAAACGCAGTCGTGATTTAACGGGGACATCAGTCGTGTTTTTCTTATATAAAATGTTTGCATTATGCATCATCCTGTTAAAGAGGTGTAATATAACTTTTTTCGATGTTTTATTATTTTTTCTGCTGCTTCCGTACGCTTTCATTATTGTATCGGTAGTATCCACGCCCATATTCTTATTATAGCTATTCACAATTTTTGGTTTGCCGCTTTCAAAATTTTGTGCAGACAGTAAACTGCTTAACATTCGAACGGGTTTTTTTCCTTCGACATCTGTATATGCCACACATAGAAAGTCACCCTTTCTCATGTAAATGGCTTCATTTGGTTCAGGATTCGCGTTTCTGATTGTATAAGGCATTGGTCTATTTCGTCGTAGAGTACATAATATTTAAAACAGGACAAAAATGCATGCACTGGTAGTGCCATGGTTCCTGAGTTTAGATTTGAAAAATATTATTTAAATTACAAATTTTAAACTGAAAGTAACAATTTGGGGTCAGTAAAGCAGATATTATGATATACATTTAAAGCAAATTGTGTTCTACCAGATTTGTTTCAGAAAAATTTAGAATAAAGACATTAGTTGACTGTTCGATTCATTTGAAAAAGACTCAAACTTTGGTACAAACACGTGAGAAACCGCTACAAGAGTTGTACATGAAAAAAATAGTAAAAATATGGAATTTTCAACAAAAAAAACAAACAAAAAACAAACACCAACAACAACAACCAGGAAAGAAGTTACACATGAGTGTTGAAAAAACGGTGACGAAACCCGGAACTCGGATGCAGGATACAACTGGTTCCTAAAAACAATGTATACCGACACCAGACTAAACTCTGAAACAAGAAGAGAACTAAATATCAAAATACACCAGACGCACAGGATAATTCAAATGTGTTAACAATTTATTTTTCTCAAAAAGCAAAACTATAACCTACCTGTAATAAACGTGTTGCTAGCCCGAAGAAGTGTTGCCAAATTGAAGGAACAAAAAAAAACTATCACAGAAGATGTGATAAACTTTGCTCAGAAGATTTGTTGTTGAAAGTAGGTTCCAAACGACTTGTGTGCCTTGCAATTGACCACTAGGGATAGGGTCAAAATTTCGGCCTCTATAAACAGACATATTCAAGATATACCCAGAGGCTGACTCGCAAAGCATCCAAAACTTGATTCCAAATTTTGCAGACTTTGATGGAATGTACTCTTTCATGACATTATGTCCTTTACTTGGAACAAGTGTTTCATCAACACAAAGTTCTCGCTGTGGTATTAAATATCGGCAAAACTGTTTGTTCATATAGGATAATAATGGTCGAAATCTTGAGGCTGGGTCATGGGCAGTGTGCTGAAAAATGAAAAAAAACAATGAAATTAAAAAAATAGATATATATAAGAAAAACTTACTGCATAGACAATAAGATATTCCAAATAAAATCACAGTGAGCAAAATAATTTTAATTTAGCCACAATATTATTACTTGAAATAAGCAAACATGTTTTTATTCAAACGTGTGTACAATTATTGTCGATTACCGGTATATCATTAAAAATAGAATAGATCGCATGAATGATTATTATTTATTGAAAAAAATGTTCGTTAGAAAGCAAACTGAGCTTTTTTAAACCAGCATTATCATGAAAATAAAATTATTTTCTGCTTTTACTTAGGAGTTTGTAGTATGACATTCAAGTACCTGTCTTGGAACATTTCTTGCATGGTTGGAAACGTAGAGAAATTTCAGAATATTCTGAAACCTATTCCTCGACATTATTTTTCTGAACCACTAAGAAGCTTGGCTTTCCATGGTTTTATTCTAATATTCCTCTATAGATGACTTCCGTACTAACCCAATGTTTAACGGTATTGCAAAGAAAGATTTGATCTCTTTTATAGTCACTGGTTTCCATGCCCGGATTCTTGCGTGTCTTGACACTGCTGTGGTTGTTCTGATATGTCTGGTGTAACTGTTAAAAGAAGAAAGAGGGTGTGAAGTGCAGTACACTAAAAGAAACTTAGAAAATAGGACGTGGAGAAGCAAATGAGACAAAGGCCGTTATAGTTTTATTAATTTCGTCGGCGGAGCTATTTAAACAACTTTTTATATTGTTTATTGTACAATGTTTGACAATTGCAAATTTTATCGTGGAACATTTGCCAAGAAACAATACTCCTTTCGCTAACTTGCTTGTTCTAAAGAAAACGGTTGCATGAAACCATGAAAATAAAGTGTCTTCTATCTGCATCATTTAAGATAATATTTTATATTTTGTTTAAAAAGAAAGCAAAAAAAAAAATCAAATAATGTATGTACCTGTTCGTTCTTCTTACTATTACCTTCAGCAAATCGATAGTGAAAAGCAAATAAAAGTAGGCAATTGGTTCTGCATTATCGTTTGGCATGTTACGTACACCTGGAATACCTCGAAAAGTCGCCCGTCTCTCGGATTCTGGAGGGAATGCTCTCATCCAAACAGAAGCCATTGCTCTATGTTCTCTAATAGCCGGATGACGTGATTTTGCCGGCTATGACGTCACGTGACCAATTCAAAAAACTTGCCCAACACATAAATTATAGTAATAAATTGCAAATAATTATTTTTTCTATAAATAATACGTGTGAAACATCTTCAATTACAAATCGGCCTAATCGGCCCTCTGGCAGTGAAAGGTAACGTCAATCGGCCTAATCGGCACTCTGGCAGTGAAAGGTAACGTCAATCGGCCAACTGGCAGTGAAAGGTAACGTCAATCTGCCCAAATCGGCCTATTGGCAGTATAAGGGTTAAATATAAATACTACTCTGAAAACATATTTAATTAAATATTAGCCGAAATCTGCCCTTTCTGGCAGCGTAACGTTAATCGGACAGTTGATCATCGGGCATTAAATCTGTCCATTGGCAGTGTCAGGGTTAATATACTAAGATTAAAGTCACGGTATTTCAATTAGGGGCCATCTAATATTGCAATTCTTTGTTAATTTGACGAACATAGCGAATAAATGACATCCTCTGGGAGGGGCACGTTTCCATTATGTGACAGAACCCACTGACAAAGTTAGATCGAATTATGAAAAACAAAAGTGGCACTATAAATATAAAGTAGACAGTGAAATACTTGTTATTCATGTCACAAAGGGCTATTAAAACTCTCCCAGATTTTATGACCTAACTACCCACCAATGGGAGGGTCTCCCCTATCCGCCACCCGGGTACGCGTTGGGTAGATCTGTGGGTCGAGCTTTGCGGGAACCTTCTCAGTATGGTCCTAAAATATCCCCCTTCTCCGGTTCGAGGTGAATGGTCTCATCCAAACAAAAGCTGTTGCCCAATATTTAACATATACCGGATAACGTCGATTTGACGTCATTTTGCGGTGTATAACGTCATATGACAAAATCAGGTGCAGGTGTGCGTCTTTGACATCTTAGTCTTGCATAATTGCATATCAAAATTGTTACTTAACGCTAAAGTGCCCGTTTCCGCAACCTTTACGGGTAGCCTAGACGTTCCGTAATATTTTACCAGTTTAACCGGAGCGTTTACGGGTACGGAATTACCGGAGCTTTCTATACGATTTTTTTCTTTATCGGATAGATTCCGGAAAGTTTACGGATGCGGTATTTTTACAGAGCCTTAGTGAATAAGGGTCCAGTATGGTTAATGCGGTTTAGTAAGAATGTAATACGAACGATTGATTCGTGGTCAAACTGTAAACATGAAAAAAAATGTCACAGAGATACAAGGACTACTATGTATGACTACGGCTACAGATCAATACTGATTGCCAGGAATAATGCCGGATTTATTCGTATCTTATCGGGCCTCACATTCGAGAATGTGTATCCTAAGGAGTACGGTGTGGCAAAAAACTAAGTAATTAGAAATATTTTAATGTTTTTACCAATAAATAGTTAAATCGGCCACCTTTGATATAATTACAGATAACAAATAACAAATATTTTTTCATTAAATATTTGCATCGCGTTATAAATATTTGATACTTAATAAGTTTACTGGTTGGTATATTCTTTAGACTTTTTATATAATATTTTGAACTACCTGTATTGTGTATTTACACGATCCCAGTGGACTTATATTATTCCATCGCCAAATGAAAAAATACTTTAGGCATTTTGAGTTAAACGCCACTGATGAGTCTGAAGTTGACGAAACGCGCGTCTGGCGTAATGAATTTGTCACCTTGGTAATTTTGATTACATCTTGTTGGAATATTTGAGCAATATAAATAAATAACGTAAACAATCATAGCATATTGATCTTAAAGTTTTAAATCAATATATTATTATTGTTTACGTTTTTTTTATATTGACACTAAGGCCATTCGTTGGTCAGTCTGTGTCTAAATTTTTGACAAGAAACACCGTCATTTGTATCGTTGCATAATCTTCTAGACTTGTGTATATACGCATATAATATAAGTTCAAGGAAGGAATGTGTCCGTACTAAAATAATAGCAATAAATGTTGTTCATACATCGTTTATGCCTTTTAGTCGTGCTATGATCATGCGGTGGGCAATTACCATTATTGTATAATTTTATACTTGTCAATCAATCAAACAATTGAACACCTCATATTTGTATACATGGACGATGTGTAAGGTATGTTTTTTGGTATTTATTTATGTCCTAATAGTTTTATGTAGAATAAATTCCTATTTTTCATTTTTAGCCCTATATTTTAGATACTACTTACTTTCTTACTACTAGAACCAACCCACCCTCCGCTCGCTATTCAGCAGAAAATCTCGAAATGTTGATTTTTTTACTTCATCTTTTATTGTAATTTGTGGACTCCAGGGTAAATACGTCGCTTTTTATATCCGACCCATTTGTCTGGCGGGGTATTATGTAATACCCTCCGTATTATGTAATACCCTCCGTATTATGTAATACCCTCCGTATTATGTAATACCCTCCGTATGGATGTAATACCCTCCGTATGGATGTAATACCCTCCGTATGGATGTAATACCCTCCGTATTATGTAATACCCTCCGTATGGATGTAATACCCTCCGTATTATGTAATACCCTCCGTATGGATGTAATGCCCTCCGTATGGATGTAATGCCCTCCGTATGGATGTAATACCCTCCGTATGGATGTAATACCCTCCGTATGGATGTAATACCCTCCGTATGGATGTAATACCCTCCGTATGGATGTAATGCCCTCCGTATGGATGTAATACCCTCCGTATGGATGTAATACCCTCCGTATGGATGTAATACCCTCCGTATGGATGTAATGCCCTCCGTATGGATGTAATACCCTCCGTATGGATGTAATACCCTCCGTATGGATGTAATACCCTCCGTATGGATGTAATACCCTCCGTATGGATGTAATACCCTCCGTATGGATGTAATACCCTCCGTATGGATGTAGTACCCTCCGTATGGATGTAATACCCTCCGTATGGATGTAATACCCTCCGTATTATGTAATACCCTCCGTATGGATGTAATGCCCTCCGTATGGATGTAATACCCTCCGTATGGATGTAATACCCTCCGTATGGATGTAATACCCTCCGTATGGATGTAATACCCTCCGTATTATGTAATACCCTCCGTATGGATGTAATACCCTCCGTATGGATGTAATGCCCTCCGTATGGATGTAATACCCTCCGTATGGATGTAATACCCTCCGTATGGATGTAATACCCTCCGTATTATGTAATACCCTCCGTATGGATGTAATGCCCTCCGTATGGATGTAATGCCCTCCGTATGGATGTAATACCCTCCGTATGGATGTAATACCCTCCGTATGGATGTAATACCCTCCGTATGGATGTAATACCCTCCGTATGGATGTAATACCCTCCGTATGGATGTAATGCCCTCCGTATGGATGTAATACCCTCCGTATGGATGTAATACCCTCCGTATGGATGTAATACCCTCCGTATTATGTAATACCCTCCGTATGGATGTAATGCCCTCCGTATGGATGTAATACCCTCCGTATGGATGTAATACCCTCCGTATGGATGTAATACCCTCCGTATGGATGTAATACCCTCCGTATGGATGTAATACCCTCCGTATGGATGTAATGCCCTCCGTATGGATGTAATGCCCTCCGTATGGATGTAATACCCTCCGTATGGATGTAATACCCTCCGTATGGATGTAATACCCTCCGTATTATGTAATACCCTCCGTATGGATGTAATGCCCTCCGTATGGATGTAATACCCTCCGTATGGATGTAATACCCTCCGTATGGATGTAATACCCTCCGTATTATGTAATACCCTCCGTATGGATGTAATACCCTCCGTATTATGTAATACCCTCCGTATGGATGTAATACCCTCCGTATGGATGTAATGCCCTCCGTATGGATGTAATACCCTCCGTATTATGTAATACCCTCCGTATGGATGTAATACCCTCCGTATGGATGTAATGCCCTCCGTATGGATGTAATGCCCTCCGTATGGATGTAATACCCTCCGTATGGATGTAATACCCTCCGTATGGATGTAATACCCTCCGTATGGATGTAATACCCTCCGTATTATGTAATACCCTCCGTATGGATGTAATACCCTCCGTATGGATGTAATACCCTCCGTATGGATGTAATACCCTCCGTATGGATGTAATACCCTCCGTATTATGTAATACCCTCCGTATGGATGTAATACCCTCCGTATTATGTAATACCCTCCGTATGGATGTAATACCCTCCGTATGGATGTAATACCCTCCGTATAGATAGTGTCCGTCGGTTCATCTGTCCGTGCCTCGGTGGTTTTCAGATGATAACATAAAAACGCGTCAACGAATTTTGTTTAAACTTTACAAAGCTGTTAAGTACATAAAAATGAAAAGCAAGTTCAGATATCAAAACAATACAATTAGTTGTTTTTGAGTAAGGCTAATTTTAAATGAATCAGCATGTACCAGTCAATATTTGTTGATGAAATAATTTATTCTTATGTTTGGGGTTTTTTTTTATTTACATTGCCTCAACAGAAAAAATATATTTCATCATTGAAGTAAATAAGAAATGTAAGCACTTGGCAGTGTATACAAAGTTTGTTTTTATTTATAAATTCAATGCACCAAAAAGAAATAAGTAATGTTTAAAATTGTATTATAAAATGAATTTAATAGTTTTAGAGGAGTTAAATTACGGCCCAGCACTTTATGGCGGACGACCTAGAGTGATCAGTATGTCCGTCCGAAGCTATTACTTTTTTATCTTTTAGGTAGGCTTTTGATATTTGGTACATGTAGGTGGGTATATAATTTCAAGGTGATGTGTCGCATACCATGGTTGATGACCTTTGACATTGACCTCAAGGTCGGCGGGGCCCACAGTGATGGATAGCATCTCACTGATATCTAGTTAAATATAATTTTAAAATTAAGCAGACATTATGGAAGACTTGTTTTACTGTATTACAAGTGATAGTAATTACAACCTGTGACTAGCATGTTCCTGTTACAACGTAAACAAACATTACATACTGTGCACTGAATGGTAATCAAATGAAGGTTCACTTTTTATTTTCTTTGTTTAACTTAAAAATATAAATAAACAATACTCACTATTTACAATACTATTTCTGTGTTATACATCTTTGACAAGTATGAGTAATTTGATTTACAGGTTCCTGAACACATTTATGTAAATAAGCAGAATTTATTTAGTGTAAAAAAAAGTCTAGTATTTGAATCAGAACGAAACACAAATTAGATTGCACTTCTTAAGTTTTTTTATTACAGATTTTTCTGTTCTGTGGTACAAAAATGTCAAGAACATTTAGTTGTTCTGTTTAGAAAAAAATAATTTTAAAAGAAATAGGAGTATTCATTTCAACTGCAAATAACAGAAAATATGTAGCAAATATTCACCTACTTATAATTGTTATTAATATTATAACTTATCAGATCAGTGTGTAACAAGAAAAAGCTTTATAATAATAGATGTAACAATTTCTGTCTATTGAAATTTTCAGAATTTTTTATATAATGTCAAGCAATTTGTATACATTTTAGTAATAGAACAAAAAAGTAGGGCGGTTCTGTGTTACATTTTTGTCTATTAGGAAATAATTGGTCCAAAAGTTGTAAATATTTTAAGTAAAAAATTACCTCCCTTGTTACAAATTTCAGTTTCATTACTTTTGACTAATAACCAACTCGTTTTTGCGAAAACTTTGTATGTCATCTATCAATATATTGTAATAATACTGTAGGTATACAACTTTCATTATTATTGTTAATTTGAAGGAACTCGACTCCGGTTTTTACTGGGGTTCGTGTTACTCACTTTTTGGTTTCTGTGTTTGTGCGTCTGTTTGTTTGTTGTTGTCCACTGATTGTTTAAATATTGTTTTGACTGTCGTTGTCTTCTATTGTTTAATGAATATTATCTTATGATAGTCCCTATTTTTTTATTTATTGCGCGTCATGGGCAATGAGCAACGATTTGATACGCAACAAAATTATCCACGCAAATAACATTTATCAACCATCACAAGAGAAATATAGGATTTTACATTGTTACGAGTCGATTTTTTTATTTCTCTAAACGAGATAGTTAAATTATGGAATTTTAAGTCCGAGCCTTGGCGAGTACTTAAATTTTAGTGATTTAACTTTCGAGATTGGAGAATCCGACAACCCAAGAGTAATAATGTAAGATTTTATTTCTCCAATTTAAAAAAGTAGTGAATTTGTGAAATGTAATACAAAATCTCACAACCCCAGATTCACGACCATGACTTGAATACGCGTTGTTTTGTTTCTGAGGTCATTATGTTTGTTTATGACGTTGTTATTTTAAGACAATCGACAGATGAGAACAAAAAAATTCACTAGTGACGAGAACATTTTTTTCCACATGCGGTTTGAATAATACGGAGAAAGAATTGTCAAAATGCGAGCACAGATGATATAGTCCTTTAATTATGGGGGTTTTTTGTTTTTGTTTTTTTTTTTTTTTTTTTTTTTTTTTTTTGTTTTTGTTTTTGTTTTTTTTTTTTTTTTGGATTTTTTGCAAACAATTCCTTTTTTTATTTTGTTCATTAATTTTGCGATTACACAATTTCCCTATCATGTATAAATGAAGTTACCGTCAACAAGAAGTAACTAAAATAAATGAAAGTCAAATAATCAATATATCTAATATAAAAGAATTTTGGTAAGATGCATACGCCTGTAGGTCATAAAAAACCTAATATTTTTTTGGACAGACTGTCTCCGCCTCTCCATTTGTTATGTTCAAAAAGGCACCTCGTATCAAGAGTTATCCCTCTTTGGTCAGTGTTGCTATCCTAATCCCCATTACAGGGCTGTCAAGTTTTGATGAGCTGCTCGCGTGAGATTTGCCTAAAAATTGAAAGATCAAAGGAAAAAATAAAAACATCAAAGAAATTTGCTGCCAAATTGTGGACTAGATGCGTGAGTCTCACGCGAGTTGCGTGACACTTGACAGGTCTGCCATTACCCCTATTTGGAACACCCTTTTTAAACGACCAATTAAAATTAAGGGCCATGACTGAAAATAGAAACGTTGACATATGTTTGCAGTGGCGAAAAATATCAAAATGTTTTCTCTGTAGAAACAACATATTATAAACGATTCGTTTGTTTTTATTGATCAGTTCCAGTCACATTGGGATGTTTTATTTTGGCGGGCATAGCCTTGGTAATATTTGTAAAGGTTACAGTTTTTGTTGACTTGTTATATTTTGTTTGTTGTGTCGTGTTTTTAAATTACGTCTATATTGGTCTATATTTCATTTTATAGAACACGGGACCTGTCGCTGTGTAGTGTGGAACCGTAGTATCACGCTACTGTGTAATTTTAAAAATAAATCAGAACGCAAACAGCTTGCAAGTAAATTTTTGTTCACATATTATTTTCATTGGAATAGGACGTTAAATTATTTATCTAATGTTTACACCACAATAATTCTATTCATGCTGTAATTTATTTATATTAAGCGCTTTGATTGGATAAAAACACTTAAATGGCGTCTTCTCAGATGATTTATATCGATATTTCCTCTAAGCGGACTACTTTCAGTATCCAATGTAAACAAGATGGCGTCCTCCTAGCGTATCGTCAGGGAGAGGGGGCAATGTTTTCTCTGCCCCAATGATTTCCAATTAAATCGATTGAGATTTCAAACAAAATATAATATAAATACAATTTAGCGTTTCATTTTGTTTTTTTCCTATCAGAACCGCGATTCCTTTGGTACTATGTTTTGCATATCCCTACGTACGTTTTGAGGTCTAGATGAGTTTCTGTAACTGTTTTTGCTGTTTTAAAAATCGCAGCGATTATTTCATAGAATTATATGGATTAAACACTGTGTTTTAGAAAATTATCCATGTGTAAACTCCGGCGACTCCCTCACACAAACTTGACATAAAGTCCTTCGGACTTTATTTAGTTTGTGAGTGAGTCGCCGGAGTTTACACATTGATAATTTCCTAAAACACAGTGTTTAATCCTATATTAAATACTTGTCGTATTTCCGAACACCCTATAACTTGTGGTCACATGAAGTCTTTCTATGTAATGGTGACGTCACATGAATGTCATATGATTTTTAACCTGGTCCCCTGGTGTATTATTTTTAATTTACGCACAGGTCACCACCAGTTTACTACCCAGTTTAATTGCTTGTTTAAAACGACATGTTTTAGCTAACTTTTCGCGCGTTTTGTTCCGTCGGCTGTCAGAATACTATTTCAATAAAGTAGCTACCTACATCTTGTTTTCCGGCTTTCGAGTTAGACTGACCATTCCCGGTAGAGTTATTTCCTCAAACCAGACATTAAATCTGTAAAAGCATTCTTTTGATAAACTGTATTTTTATTTGAATTTGATTATCGGACGCCGGACGTTACGTCATAATGCTTTGTATCGGAATTACGTCAGTTACAGTTAAGACTGACGTAAATTTTGAGGCATTCCGAATGTTGCAAACCGGTCAAAATTTTGACGAGATTCATTGCTGCACTCTCCGGCACAGAGAACATAACTGGTTCCCAGGTATAACCTCTGCCACACTTCATCCCCGTTTACTGCGGGACTACATTTGTCGTCCGCCAGTGACGTTTGTAAACAAGGAAATGATGTTTGTAAAATAATACACGATAACTTATTTATTTTTATATAGTCTATTTATACACTTTTGATACAGTTTTACATTAAAATTAATGCTTTGTACGCGAAGCTTACCCGCCATGAGAGATATCTCTCATGGCGCCAGCCAAAGTGTGGCAGAGGTGATTGTGGTTGACGTAAGATGCCCAGCTGAATCCTTTGCTAGGAGATTGTCATTGCTTGTGACCTGACTGTATATTCTAACAGGAAGTCCGCTTGCGTTATTGATAATATTTAGTCAGGATCCCAGACTAATATATTTTTAAGTTGTTAATAGAGCGATTTACCGATTGCAAAAAAAATGAATGAATTTTTTGTTGTTATTTTTAAATAAAACATTTATTTTTTATCAATGTCAAATTTATTTTTAAGTCTACCTTTAAAATTAATTGTTGTGCTCTTCTTCATTTACTCTGTGACAGTTTTTAAAGATATCAACTTCCGGACGATAAAAATCAGTATCAGCATTTAAAAGCATATTTTTATAAAGTGATTATGACTTTGATCATGTGACACATAATTGCCGTAGAGCTCACCGCTGCCATCTGTGCTCGCTATTACGTCAAAATTAAAGAAATATGTTTTACAAATTGCATAGGCTTGTTTATTATTTTGTTGAAATTAAATAACTCGAGCTGTAAGCGATATACAATTCTCAATCTTCCTTCAATCTGTCACATTATTGACAGGACGTCTTTCTTTTTATCATCTTATTAGGAAGGCCGCGATATATTTGTATTCACTTTCGTTGCTTACGATAGATAAAGGAGAAAATATTTCGAAGTACACTTAGTTACCATAAATGAACAGAATTTTGCAAGTATGTTAATCATTTAACTTGAATAAAAAAAGGAAGATGATATATCAGGTTCGACTGCAAAATGTTTGGGTGATATCAATGTTTCATGTAATAACAAGTTTAGCTTTTCTAAAAAGCTAACCGTCTCTTAGCTGCATTACAAATTTTATGGATTTATTAAAGTATCTGTTTTTTTTGTAATTTATATGTAGGATAGATAAACAATGTACATGTACCTTGTAAGGACTTTGTTTACGCTAAACTATTATCCAATGGTGCTTGAGAGATTTAAATGCCTGTCGTCACTTCACACGAAAATAAAGATACAGAACAAACCCAAACAGCTTTAAAGAGTAGGGAGATTTTGGTACAATGTTTACCTTTTAATTGTTCATTGACAAATGCATTGAATGAAATATAAGTTAATATGTGGAACGTAACATTACTACACTAAAATACTGATTTAACGAAAATAAAGATATAGAACATATAATTTTGTCCAAAACAGCGTTATAAAGTAGGGAGATTTTGGTACAATTCACTGACCAATACATTGAATGAAATAGAAGTCAATATATGGAACGTAACATTTTTACACTAAAATACTGATTACAACCCCGATTCAACCTTAGAATATATCGAAATTTCAGTACACATACTTGTGCGATCCTGACGTAAACCAATGAAATGACAAAACTATTTATAGATTTAGTAAACCACCCAATCAAGTAACAGAGAGTCATTTACTCCGAAGACTGATCGTCATTTGACTATGTAAACCGTCTCCCATGGGAGACGGTAATAAATTGTTAGTATTCTAATTACGGAAGGTAATAATAGAGGGAGACCATTTTTATTCTTGTACTAAATCTTCCGTTGATAGCTCTGTCGACGAGCGTAGAAACCAAAATAAAAGGTTATTTTATGTAGACAATTCCGGAGTATGCCGAAATTTGTAAGATTCGATAAATAAATGTTATGTCCATAATTTTATTGAACCACATGAATATTAATTTCTCATCCAAGTATATGTATGAATTCATATATATCGAAAGATTACATGTGCGCAACTTTAGAAATTGGCATTTGAAACTAGCCACAACTGCAGGGCTTAGCTTTACATAGAACCTTATGTGGGAAACATTGAACCTTATGTAGGAAAAGCTTTCTTTTTAGAAATCACTTGACAAACGTGTGCAAAATGCAGAATAAATCGGCGGCGAACTGATTCTTTGCACCAAACGTGTACTTGTTTGTTTGGTGTTTTAACGCCACTTTCAGCAATTTTTCAGCTATTTCATGGCATCCAGTTTTTATTGGGGGAGGAAGCCGGAGAACCACCGACCTGCGTTAGGAAAACTGGCAATCCTTGTCAATTAAGATTGGAGTCGAGTACACCCTGTCTGCAGTGAGAATCGAACCCGCAATCTCAGTGTTGACAGACAACGTGATCAATAGTAGACGAACTACCTTGACCTCTCGGCCACCGAGGCCCCCCAAACGTGTTCTTGTAAATATTACTAATGTAGGTGAATTCTGACGTAGAAAGATATGTAGCCTCTGTTTCGGAGATTGCGTTGAAATCCAATGCTCCTGACTGTTCTGGTACCCTGACGATGATATCCTCTTTAGCCTAAGCGGCCTTCGGATATGGTGTCATATTATTCTGGTACCCTGACGATGATATCCTCTTTAGCCTAAGCGGCCTTCGGATATAACGTCAGGTCAGGAGCATTGGATTTCAACGGCGAGAGCGTTGAAATTTGACGTTCGAGCATTCTCTAGACTAACCATTTTATAATACAGATAAGTTCAGGTAGACCGAACGTATTGTGACGTCATTCTCATTATGACGTTCATTGTTTACATTTCTTAGCTGAGTTTACATTGAGATTTCAAAATTTAAACGTAAAGTTAATAATGTAATTTAAATTTAAATTTTATGAAGAAAATGTATTTCCGGCTTAAAACAAATTGACATGTGCATGTAATATTAAATGGCGTCATATTATCAACCAATGAAAATGCTTATATCAGAGGTCCTGACCTGGTGTTATATTTGAAGTGAAGCTTGCGTCAATGAAAAATATTACACCAGGATACCAGGTTAGTGTCATATTTGAAATGAAGCTTGCGTCAATGAAAAATATTGCACCAGGAGACCAGGCTATGCTCCTGACTTGACGTTATTTCCGAAGGCCGCTTATGCTAAAGAGGATATCATCGTCAGGGTACGAGAATAGTTTTACATGTAAAATGTGCAATTTTGACAGATTTATTTCTTAATTTTTTCCGACGCAGTTGTGACCTTTAAAATTAAAGACGCTTACCTATAGTAAAATACTATAATTGAATACAAATTTGCATTCTGATTGGACAAAAATGGTAAAAAATTCTGCGTTTGAACACTCTGTGGTATTCTTTGAAAAGTATCCCTATTTGCATTTCTCAATTATTATTCCAGCAGACTAATGATTTAAAACAATTGGTAGTCGTAATTAAACTTTAAAAATGATTTTTATGCCAAAGAATGCATTTTGGAACTGGTAAACAATAATTAAACGATAAAACCATACGCAGCGATTAATATTTGTGCATTTCGTCTTAGGCAGAATTATATTTGCTTTGTTGACTATCTTATCTGTAAACAAATCTAACGTCGGTGATTTATTTAAGCCATATTTTCTTGATTTTCCGCCTAACACATGCACTCTCTATTATGAAATTATTGTCATACAAATGATCATACACTACGTAATTAGGTCATTCGTAATTGTCGGAACGCTAAATGACTTGTATGAGACACAGTGGTTCGAATAACACATTTTGTTTACTATACACGCACGACCCATAGAATTACGAACGTACGTCGGTACGAATTTCCTTCAAGCTTTTCTCAGAAACTGTACATGACAACAATTGGAAATTTGGCAGGGTGGTTCAGTTTCCCAATTTGTTCGTCCTAAGCGTCTTTCACACCTGTCGGATAACTACTTCCTGTTTGGGACTTCATTTAGCGGGGACATCTGTGTCCCATGGGCACATTCTTCGATTTTTTAAACTTATATAACATTGTTGGTAATTTTGCGTACATTTTTGGACCTTATTTATTTGTTTTTTATGTATAGCATTATTTAGATGCTAAGTACATGTATTTATAAACGACCCATCAGCATTACTGTTTTGCGAGAGAAGCGTTGACTGTTTTTGCAGACAATAATCTGGTTGTTATAAATAAATATAATAACACGGTTTGTTTTCTTTTTATGAAATTAAAGTCTAAAGATTGTCATGTCCGATACATCTGATAGGATTTCAACAAAGTGTTAATTCAAAATTGTATATGTATGTGAGAGAGAGAGTATGTTGTATATGTGTGTGTGGGAGAAAGAGATCGAGAGAGATTTGCATTTATGTGACAGCTCGTCGTGTATAATAAAGTAAAAGTTCCATGTAAACGCATACTGTACTTATTCCATATATTATGAGCTAATCAATACTCAATATTAAAGAAGTTTAAAATTTTGGCCACATTGGTGTTTATATATCAATTGTAGTGGGACTTCAATCAGGCATGGGACATATATTTCAACCATTACCGTGCAGACCCCCTGCCTAATATTTGTACAAACAAAAACACAACAAAACCAGAAAAAAACCTGATAACTGATTATTATACATATATATACATATTTATATGAAAGTCTTTTCTCAGAAAAAACAATTCGGATTTGGCCGAGGGGTCTAGACCGCTGGACATAGTGCAGGCGAATTGGTGCCATAGTGTCACAACGGTGTGAGTTCGAATCCCGCTGAGGGAAAGCAAAAATTTAACAGTGTTAAAAATCTAATTCAAACAGTGTTGGGCTTAATTTGTAGACATATATAACAGACACCAACCAATACCTTTTACCTAGTAGCTGTCATCCTCCTCATGTGACAAAGAGCATTCCTTATAGTCAAGCTCTTAGACTCCGACGAATCTGTTCCACCGACGATTCGTTTAAAAAGAGACTAGGGAAATTAAAAGGACACCTTAG
Source organism: Limnoperna fortunei (assembly GCA_944474755.1). NCBI lineage: Eukaryota > Metazoa > Mollusca > Bivalvia > Mytilida > Modiolidae > Limnoperna > Limnoperna fortunei. Next base: position 105,865,059 of record OX104111.1, read on the forward strand.
AAGAAGGGGGTACAAGAATAATAACATCAAAAAGAATTTTGAAAAAGCACAGCAGACATCGAGGAGTACCCTTCTTCAATATAAAGAAAAAACGAAATGCAATAGAGTTCCCTGCGTACTAACTTACCACCCTTGTTTGAAAAACACAATTAGCACCATTCGTGAACATTGGAAATCGATTGAAAAAAATCCCAGATTGTCAAGAATATTTCCAGAGCCCCCCATGGTTGCGTTTAAACAACCCAACAGTCTCCGCAACTTATTGGTACGAGCAGAGATTGCAAAGCCCAGCACTGCCGCTGGCAGAAGTCAGTCTTGTGGTGACAAACGCTGCAAATGTTGCAAACATATGGAACTCTCGTCTACATTTAACAGCAAAGTCACAGGTAAACAGTACAAAATATTTACTACTGTTAACTGCAAAAGCTCGAATGTCATTTACATTCTTGAGTGCCCTATCTGTGGCTTACAATATGTCGGCGAGTCCAAACAGCCATTCCACAAACGACTGAATGGTCACAGAAGTGACCTTACTAAGAAACAGTTTCTGTCCGTAAGCCAACACTTCAGACTGCCCGACCACACTCCAAAGGATTTTGATCACATAAAAATCCTAATTATCGAGCAGAACTGCAAGTGGCGAGACTCTGAACGGGAGGCCCGAGAAAAATTCTGGATCAAAGAGATCTGCTCTGTACACCCCAATGGAATAAACAAAAAACAATAAATATCATTCAAAATATAAACAATAAATTCATGAATATCAAGAAGTTAAAGATAAGATTGTTTATATAACTGTACAGTACTCCCTTATGTAAAGACTGATAGATGTGATTCGAGAAAGTTCAAGATCAATAAAATCAGATCCGATCACATCACTACAGGATGCTATATGTACAACAAAATACTACATAACAAAATAAAGTATGTACACTAAATAGGAAGCACATTAAATTATTATGAAAATAATCCAAGTTTTGCTCACAAATACCAATTTTGAGTTATATATGGGAAGTAGCTAAAATGAAATGAAAGCATAAGTCATACACAATTTGCAAGTGTAAGAATGTAAGAACACTGGTCATTTCAATTAAGGTTGTCAAAGTTGGAACGTGTGGTGACATACCAACATACCTAATAATAGTAAACTTACTATATAAAGGACAAATAAATATAAGCTTTGACACACGTTGCATTAAGATATGGTTGTACACAAATCTTTAGGAAAATGACCTTGAGGTCAATTGTGAAGGTCAAATGTCTTAGTCATACCATGAAAAACAAATACCTTAGTCATATCATAAAAAACAAAAAAAGTTATGACCAGAACTCGAACTTCATAGTAAAATGACCTTGAGGTCAACTGCGAAGATCAAATGTCATATTAGTTGGTATTTGACAAATAGTCTTGTAATGGCCTATCTACATACCAAATACCTTAGTCGTACGATATAAAAACAAAAAATTATGGCCAGATCGTAAATTTCATAGTAAAATGACCTTGAAATTAACTATTAAGGTCAAAGGTTATCCAAGTCGTTCAAATATATACATTATGCCAGAATTAAGAACACACCAAAATTCAAAGTATGCATTCATTTATTCTTCATGGAAACATATGTGGTGTATCTTTCTTAAAAGCACGGTGACATATGATTTTTTTTCTGTAATTTTTTACCATTTTAGGTACAATGTATGAATAATTCCCTATTATTCTTTGTTAAAATTTGATAATTTTAGCGAAAAATGACCCACTTTTCAAGATGAGATATCTTGCTTAGATGATCTGTGACCCCCATTTGTTTTTCGTTTTTTTATCCTTATACCAAAAGGTTTCAATGTACAAAATTAGAAAAAAATTTCAATCTTATACCCTCGAGCCTCCTTAAGAGTAAAATCCACTGATGGTTCCGTTGCAATTATTTATTTAGACCTCAAATACCCATACAATTTATCTCTAAACCCCCCCCCCCCCCCCCCAGGCCCTATTTTTTGGTATAGCATACACATTGTACAGTTTTCAATTCACATTTAATTGGCATTGAATACCATTTTGTGTTCATGTTAATACAATTCTAATTAAAATATTTCACTTAGAAGTTCCCATAATGATTTTAAAAGATAGTCAAATTAATAGACAAATGTGATAAGTAGCCAATTGTAATGAATATTGATGCATGTAAGTAAATATTTGCTTATGAAATTTATTTTAACAAAAAAAGGTGCTGTTTTAAAATTTTTAAATGTTAACTAGTAAGTTGTTTCCGAGTTATATATACGCTAAATCGCAAGAAAAAAACTAAACTAACAACTCCGAGATTCACATAGAAAGGTTTGTATTTTTTTTACCATTGTGGTCTTCAACTCCTGAAATAGCTTTTGGTTTCATTGGGGATCAATTAAATATGTTTATTGTTACCTCTATGATTTTTAAAGCCTTTAATACCTTTCTTCTTTCTTCGCGTTCGTCGTTATGGTTTATTCACGTTTCTCCAACATTGTCACTTCGACTAAAACAACAACCAATTAAGACAAGGGATTTAAAGGGAGAGGTTAAGGATTAACACATAATATTTAATACAGATTTGAGATAAAATGATGGGTAATTAAATTTTATCTCTTGTTTATTGTTATGTGTTTGTTAGCTTCTTCGTCATTATTAGTTTTGAGATTTTTCTTAAATTTTAGAATATTTTTTGCATAGCAATACATGCTTGTACATTGAGTCGGTTCTCAATGTTTCTCCATTTCTTTTGCTCTGGTCTGATGCCACCTGAATCTGGTTTGCCTCCGTATTTGTCTGCGACTTATTTCGAATTTGTATCAGCTGAAAAATTTTGTGGTAAGAGTGCTCTCCAGACAAGTTTCTTCTGCGCTATCATTAGAAGTGGTTGGTTATGCGTGGTCCTTCAGTTGTGGAATGGTTCTATGGGGTGCTTTTTGGTTCTATGTATACCCAATACTTGTTTCCGTATATGGTATCAGCGTTGGTGAGGTAACGTGTTGTAGAAAGTAGAGACAAAAATGTGTTTTTTTATGTTACTGTAGATGATTTTTCCTTTTATGTAAAATGAAATGCAAAATATTAAGTTAAGACACAAAACTTATAGCCTATTAAAGTTTATTAAACAGGTATATATTACGGATAAATATAAACATGATAATCCTTCAGATGCCCCTTAATTGGGTGTTGTTTTAATTAATTATCAAATGTTGGAGAAACGTGAACAAACCGTCGTCATTCACGTGCAGAAAGGAAATGAAGCTCTGATTGCAAAGTCTCTTTTTAAAAATACCCTATTGTTTAATAACATGTTTAAAAAGTCCTTGATTACTACATCCATGTAGCAACCTTTTTATATTATAGCCTGTTTTGATTGTTCGGCACGTTATTTACCCCCCCCCCCCCCCAAATAAAGAATAAAAACACAAAATTAATGAAAGGAAATAAATTGAATGTTTGTCTCTTTCTTTCGTTTGATAATTATGTTTTTTTAAGTTTGTTTTTTTCTTATACTAAGAGTTAAATGCGCCCACTATCTTTCTACAGATAGTACATTTACTTGTTTAAACATTTTCATTCTCAATCGTCCTTCAATCTGTCACATTATTGACAAGACGTCTTTTCATCATCTTATAATTATCACTAACGTAGGTTTCACAGGTAAAATGTGCAATGATGACAGCTGGTTTTTTTGTGTTTTTTTTTAGATGATTTGGTCATTTGAAATGATTCCACAGAACGATTTTAAAGACGGTAATAAAAATTTTACTCGGGGAATATAACTCTTGATCAGCGGTACATAAAACTACAATATAATTACCTATTTATATTTGAGTATACTTGTTTTTCCAGATTACGTACAATGTTGATGTATATACAGTGCGTAAGAAGAAGAGTCTGTTTGTATTACTCAGCCATTGCGTTATCAGTTCTGCTACTATTCAACATTTGTATGCAAGGACTCATAATAACAGAATACAACATCGGCAGAAGTTATTTAAAATATTGTTTAGGTGACACACAGAATCTAACAGTCGATGATATTCTTTGTATGGTATGTATGGGTTTTTTTTTTGTTGTTTTTTTTTTTTTTGTTGTTTTTTTTTCTTTTAATATTTGTTCTACTTTTTATTTTTAGTAGGCAAAGGACGCGTGCACATAATAAATTTGTCAAAATTATGGCATAGTTATTTTTGAAACATGAATTCATGGTTTATTTGGTTCGGGTTACTCACTTTATGTTTTTTGTGTTTTTTGGTTTTGTTTTGTGTTGTACATGTATATGTTTGTCTAAATCCGGATTTCAACTGTCCCTTGACTTTTGACTCTTGTTGTACGATCGGTTTCATTGCTTTTTTCACGTTAAAAAAATAATAATAATAAATATCTTGCGGCCTATTTTATAAGGATTGAGGTTATAGTATTTCAATTTTCTAATATATTATGCAGTGTAGAAAAAACTCCAAATATCAAAGGATTTACAAAACTATGTTTGAAATTTCTGTTAAAAGTATAGCAGTTGTTTTTTTTTTTAGCAAAAAACCATTCCGTGAGTTTAATTTTTTTTTAAACTTCTCACACCAGTAAAATATGGATTTTTTTTATAGAATAACTTTCCTTGCTCTTAAAGTAAATTTCATTAATTTTTCTTGGCTCTCTTTTTGTATAACTTTTTTATCACAACAATATTCTGTATGATATTACAGCAATAATTCATGTTTATTCTGAAATTTCAGAAGATGAGGTCCGCATGCGAAATTAACAGAATAACTAAGTTTGAAATTTTTGTTTTAGAAACCTTTTGACTACATAAAGGAATTTAAAAATCCATGTTGGAAAGAAGAAGACGGTCATCTTCATTGTCTGCCATACTTCATGTTGATAGGAATGGACAAATGTGGAACTACAGACCTATTTGATCGCTTGACCAAACATCCACATATACTGAAGAATTCATTAGACAAAGAAACAGCATGGTGGAGCTGGACAAGATATGGTATGTCCCATGTATATATAATTAACATTTGGTAAAAGTATCATTGCCCTGTCTAAATAAACACTTTTAGCCGACAATATTCTTTTTTTAAACTAACCAGTCAAAACTTAAGCATGCCATTCTAGTGATAGCTATTAATAAAATTCTTACGTCCTGAATATAGCTGCAATATTGACGTTATGCATCCAGTGAAGCAAAAACGAGGTTTATCTCAACTGTCGGATTTTCTTTAAAAAAACAAATTTGAAATCATAAATAAATCAAATTTATAGATGACGAGTTTACGCACGTGATATAAATTTACATCAACATGCCAAAAGTAGGTCCCATTTTTGTCAATATGGCATCCGATAAGCAAAACAAATCTTATCCTACGCAAATACAATATTTATTTATCAACTCAGTTGATAAAAACATTCATACTTTGTTGTACAGCATATCCTAACAATAATCTCTATATATTCGCGATAGACTGCTGTTAGTCTCTGATTGTACACATTGCTCCAGGCGGCTAACAGCACTGATTTTTATGCCCCCGCGACGACATGTCGGGGGGGCATTAAGTTTTACTCATGTCCGTCCGTCCGTACGTACGTACGTCCGAACAAATTTCCGTCAAGCTTTTCTCAGAAACCGTACATGAGAACAATTTTAAATTTGGCAGAGTGGTTCAGTATCACAAGTTGTACGTCCTAAGCGAATTTCAGATCTGTCGGACAACTACTTCCTGTTTGGGACTTCATTTGTACGTAAATACGTCCGTCTGTATGTACAACTTTCCGTCAAGCTTTTCTCAGAAACCGTACATTAGAACAGTTTGAAATTTGGCAGTGTGGTTCAGTATCACAAGTTGTACGTCCTAAGCGACTTTCAGACCTGTCACACAACTACTTCCTGTTTGCGACTTCATTTGTACGTAAATACGTCCGTCTGTATGTACAAATTTCCGTCAAGCTTTTCTCAGAAACCGTACATCAGCACAATTTGAAATTAGGCAGGGTGGTTCAGTATCACAAGTTGTACGTCCTAAGCGACTTTCAGACCTGTCGGACAACTACTTCCTTTTTGCGACTGGGCCGATATGAAAATGTGTTAACATGAGTATGAAAATTTCCGTCAAGCTTTTCTCAGAAACCGTACATCAGAACAATTTGAAATTTGGCAGGGTGGTTCAGTATCACAAGTTGTACGTCCTAAGCGACTTTCAGACCTGTCGGACAACTACTTCCTGTTTGCGACTGGGCCAATATGAAAATGTGTTAACATGAGTATGAAAATTTCCGTCAAGCTTTTCTCAGAAACCGTACATCAGCATAATTTGAAATTTGGCAGGGTGGTTCAGTATCACAAGTTGTACGTCCTAAGCGACTTTCAGACCTGTCGGACAACTACTTCCTGTTTGCGACTGGGCCGATATGAAAATGTGTTAACTTGAGTATGAAAATTTCCGTCAAGCTTTTCTCAGAAACTGTACATCAGAACAATTTGAAATTTGGCAGGGTGGTTCAGTATCACAATTTGTACGTCCTAATCGACTTTCAGACCTGTCGGACAACTACTTCCTGTTTGCGACTGGGCCGATATGAAAATGTGTTAACATGAGTATGAAAATTTCCGTCAAGCTTTTCTCAGAAACCGTACATCAGCACAATTTGAAATTTGGCAGGGTGGTTCAGTATCACAAGTTGTACGTCCTAAGCGACTTTCAGACCTGTCGGACAACTACTTCCTGTTTGCGACTGGGCCGATATGAAAATGTGTTAACATGAGTATGAAAATTTCCGTCAAGCTTTTCTCAGAAACCGTACATCAGAACAATTTGAAATTTGGCAGGGTGGTTCAGTATCACAAGTTGTACGTCCTAAGCGACTTTCAGACCTGTCGGACAACTACTTCCTGTTTGCGACTGGGCCGATATGAAAATGTGTTAACATGAGTATGAAAATTTCCGTCAAGCTTTTCTCAGAAACCGTACATCAGCATAATTTGAAATTTGGCAGGGTGGTTCAGTATCACAAGTTGTACGTCCTAAGCGACTTTCAGACCTGTCGGACAACTACTTCCTGTTTGGGACTTCATTTAGCGGGGGCATCCGTGTCCCATGGACACACTCTTCAATTTTTTTTAATGTAAGAAAGTCTTGTTGTCAACATATTCTTCGTCAATAACCAAATATTTTTAATCAGAATCAAATTAGATATGTTGTTGTCTGCTTCCATGTTCACAGAAACTGCATTATGGCAAAGGGCGTTGTCTTTCTAGAAGTTATTGTGGTTAGACCAAAATTCTTCACATTTATTTAACCGACCACAAATTGCTTTCTAACACTTTCTATGTTTTAAGCGATATAACGCATTACAAAGTTTTATTTATTATACCCCCCGCAAACTTGTTTGGGGTTATATAGGAATCACACTGTTTGTCTGTCCGTCTGTCCACATCCCTTGTAAGCGCAACTTCTCTTAAACCGCTTGATGAAATTTAATGAAACGTAGCATAAATGAAGTACATTATATGTAGATGTGCATGAACGATTTTTATTTATCTCGGATATCATTAAAGGGAGATAATTGTACTTGAAACCGAAGCGGGGTATCGCTTTGTGAGCGTGTTCACAGTCCACACTTGGTTTTTTTGCCTGTCCATAAGCCAAGATGCCCACCCCTGTGGAAAGTAGCTTAACATAGGACTGTATGAGAAAAATATACTATCGCTTCTTTTCAGAAACTGATAAGAAATGTACCTCAGATGGTCTACAAAGTTTGAGTGTTTTGTGCATCTGTCCTCAATCCAATATGTTTGACACAGCTACACAAAGCTTAAAATTTTTGGAAAAACATGTACGTCTTCTTCTCAGAAACTGCCTTACACATTTAATCCTTCCTTGTGTGTAATAATTACATTGTGAAACCTCATGTGCATACAAGTTTAAATAAACTATCAATCACATCTTGAATGTGAATGGAGTTTTTAAACGAATTAATGGTAATCGAATATGTTAACTTGATGATAGTGTTTCTAGTAATCATTTACACGACAGTATAGATTCTAATATTATAACATTTTTTTGAGACACATGCCTCACATAGTGATACCTTAACCCTCAGTGAGTTCAAATGCTATATGAATTGTAGGGATGGTAAGAATAATAGAGTTAGTGGTGGCCTTGCCACATTTATTAGAAAAGCCATTTTACTTGGGATTAAAGTTATTGACAAAACTATTGATGATATGATGTGTGGGGTAAGCTAAATAAAAACTTGTTTGGATTTAATAAAGATATATATCTATGCTCGATTTAGATCCCTCCTAATATCCAACTTATACTTTGAGAACACAGTGTGACAAACATATATTTGAAAAACTTGAGAATGATGTTATAAAATTTTTCAGTACACGGTGACATGTTAATTGGAGATCGCAATGCTCATATAAATCAAAATGACTTAGACTATATGGCAAATGAACTCAATGATGAGCTTGAAAAGAGTGGTCTGAATATTTCAATAAACTTATGAATAATTAATATAATAATGATAGTTTGAATATTGTTTTGTCAAATGATGAATCTTGTTCCCAGTCTATATTAGAAAAGAAATATCTGTTGAGGAGGTGGTGTTTGCAATGAAATCACTGAAGAATAATAAATCATTTGGCTCTGATGGTGTAACTGATGAAATGATTAAAACCTCATGTACATTAAATAGAAACATAAGCATGTTTGTTAAACTTTTTAATTTAATTTTAAAGTCGGGTATCTACCCAGATTTATGGAGAAAAAATTACATAACGCCTGTTTTAAAGGGGGTTCATTTAATGATCCCCCTAACTATAGAGGAATCGCACTCTCAAGTTGTATAGGGAATTTTTTTTCTAGAGTTCTTTTCAATAGATTAGAAAAATATTTAGATGATAACAAAGTGTTAAGCAAAAAAAAAACAAATTGGTTTTAATAAGGGCTGTAGAACCAGTGACCATATGTTAACATTGAGAACTATTTTTGATAAAGCTTTTAAATATAAAAAGTAAATATATACATGTTTTCTAGACTTCAAAAAATCATTTGATGCTTTAAACAGGGAAGCATTATTTTTAAATACCTTAAGAGATATGAAGTCAAACAAGGGTGTATATTGAGCCCTTCCCTTTTTTCACTCTACATTATTGACCTAGACCTAATTTATCAAAAACTAAAATTATGATTTTTAACAAAGAAGGAAGAAAATTATCAAAAGATATTTTTAAGCTAGGAGGGGACATGATTGAATATTGTGACGAATATAAATACTTGGGAATCATTTTTAAACCATCTGGAGTGTTTACAAATGGCGTGAACTATTTATGTAAAAAAGCAACAAAAGCTATGTTCTGTAGTGAAATATGGTCATCAAATGTTGTTAACAATAAACATCAACTAGAATCTAAATATCTATCAATGTCAATAGTTAAAACTTAAATTAAATTTGTGAAATCACTTATAGGAATAAATAGAATGAATTTGGCTGTACTTGCAGAACTTGGAATGTACCCAATATCTATTTTGAAATCAGTTGCTGAATATTGGTTACATATCATTAAATCAGAAAATTTACTAGTACATGGTAATAGAAGTTAACACATTAAAACACCATTAGCAAATAGGGAATGTCCATTATGTAAATTAGGATTATAAGATGAGTTTTATTTTTTAATTAGTTGTACTTCACTAAATAATATTAGAGAAAAACTGTTAACAGATATATGTGATATTTTCCCCTCCTTTGATACTTTTGATTCAGATGTTAAATTTAATTTTTTTATTCAGTTGTAAAGACTATGATATTGTAAAAGTTATTGTCAAACAAATGTATAAAAGGAGATTTGATTTACTTAATAATTGTGATTAAGTGTATTGTAGTTGTCTAACTCACATTATTATGTATTAAAATTAATGTAAAGTATTCATGCATTTATTCTGCGCCGACTCCTCCAATAAATAATCCAATATATAATACATATACTTAATATTAATAGGCAAGCAAAGTCCAATCTGGTTAATTATATCTTTTTGTTATACATGATAATGAGGCATGTGTCTAAATCACTAGAAGACCTATTATTTTATATATGTTTGTATGTGTATATAATTGTAATTGTATTGGTAACAATCCTGTATTTGGATTTTAGACCAAATAAAAATTCCGTTCTGTTCATTCAAACCAAATCAAGCAGAAATATAGATGTGATAGTTCTCTTACAATTTTGAGATTTTGCTGATGGAAATTCACTATGGCAACATACTTAGAAAAGCATCTTTTTAGAAAAGGTTTCAAATAAGCATTAAATATCAAAATTTGCAAGAGTAGTCTTGGTTTCTAAAATGGGGAGGGTGGCAATTCAGGTGAGCGTTACAGGCTCTTGAGAGCCTCTAGTTACAATAAGGGTAAGATTTAACAAAAAAAGATTTATTTCTGGTTAGTAGACTACGATATTCGATAATGTCGTCTATACTATATATTCCTTGACAAAGGCCTGGCTTAACAGTTCGATTCAGGATATGCACACTCTGGGACAGTGGGTTCACATTTAATGTAGATGCTGTGGGGCTGAAACCGATGCGCGTGGAAAACTTAAACGTTCTTCACGTGTTTAATGTAGTGTCCATATTTAAAAGCCATTTAAGGGACTTATAAGAGTGTCTGTCTTTATCCTGCTTATAGTTTAGCGTTGTTGGTTATCTTGACAGCAAAAGCGGCCTAGTGCTTGGCTGTCTTTCTGATGCGGATTGCAATTTCCATATCGAAGAGCTGATTCTATCAAGCAAACACACGTACAGAAAAGGTTGAACAAAAATGGGCGTGCAGCAACCCTTTTTCACGGCAACTAAAATGTCAATAGGTGTACAAATATCATCATTAGAGGGGACAAATCATATTATTCCTTCATGCAAGATGAATATTTTTTTATTTCTTGTTGCAGGCGAGTGTTGGTATAATGACCTTAAGGGATTCTATGTCGAGCTTGTCAAAAACTTTGGTTACATCTACGACGATAGTTTATACATGTATGTGCGCCATCTAAAATGACTGTTATTTGTGAGAGCAATTTGTATGTTGCTAGATCTGTTCTTATAATAAACTAAGGACAAACTTCAATAATGGACAGTCGATCGTTAATTAATAATTTTGTTTGTTTGTTTGAATCATGAATGTGGTTTAACGCCTTAGAAAGTTGTGCTATGTCATGGGGTTAAGTGTAGGAAGTCGGAGTACCCGGTTAAAACCCTCGACCTCAGCACTTAATATTTGTTCTTTCCATATGCGATACTTAACGTCTTAAGTTATTAAATACCAAATAAATAAAAAAAAATTTATTGTATAAAAACCTAAATACGCATGCTTGGACAAATTGACCGGAAAGATAAAACTCAAAGAAATATACTTTATCTTTCGCGATTTTATATTCGCGATATCGTCGTTGATATTACATACGCAAATACGCTAAATTGTCGCATCCAGCCACTAGTCTATGAGGTCAATTTTAAAAGATGACAGCATAGGAAATCACTTAAAACTTCCCATGGCACGATTTACTTTAGCTTGGGGCTGTTACAGACCAGTTGTTAACTGGTTATATATATTTGTGTCTGATTATTTTGACATCAAAGGTCTAAACAATCATTAACAATAAATTGAAATACTGTTCTATCTTCAGAAAATGATAACTAGGTTTTCAATAGAATCATATATTCTTTCATTGAAAGATTTAAACCAACAATTATGCGAGATATATTTTATATTAAATGATCTATCACTTTATTTAGGGTTGTGGTTGACGAGAAAAATTAAAAAGGTCACCTTTAAAAGCTATATTGACTATTTTAATGAAACTGCGGAAGCAATCAACAGTACGATAAACAGTCAGAGTCATAAAAAACTAATCACAGGTAAGACTGTAGAAGCAATCAACACTACGATAAACAGAGTCATAAAAGATTAATCACAGGTAAGACTGTATAAAGCAATCAACAGTACGATTTACAGTCAGTCATAAAACATCAATCTCAGGTAAGACTGTAGAAGCAATCAACAGTACGATAAACAGTCAGTCATAAAAAATTAATCACATGTAAGTGCTAACTTTGTGTACAGTAAAGATTTACATATATCCTTTATTATAAATCATAAATCGCATATAACTTTTGTTAACCCCAAACTTACACCCCGGAGGTTTTAGCCTCTAGATACCACTTTCCGTCACCCCACGTGTTGTAAGTAAAATTGAACCTTGAAGTTAGTTCCACGATATCGCTATAATATACTTAAACTGCCTGTTGAGATTAAGTCAATAACTGCATAACGTCACTTTAATTTATTTGATGAAATAAATCTGCTCTTTCAAAAAGCTAGGTTTTTACTTGTATTTAAAAAAAATAAAACACCTAGTCTGTCACAAAGTTGATATTAGGAGCAGTTTTTTTATTGCTTAAAATATTTATTTTGGTCTGCAAACGTTAGTTTGTTTACATGTTGTAACTGGTCACTCCATATATTCTGGCTGCTTCTGAAAAAAACTGTTAATTATATTTTACTTAATAATTTTTCAGCTGTTCAAAACAAACAGCATGAACTTATTTGTTAATTTTAAAAATCCTATAGGTGACGGAACGCCAATGGATATGTGGGATTTTAGAGGATGGCCACAAATACCACAAAATTACAATAAATCGGAACCAGTCGTTCTAACTCCTCACTTGATCCACCATTTAAATCCGAAAATGAAATTTATCATCTTACTTAGAAATCCTGTTGAAAGGTATTTATGTTTATCATTACAGTTAACACACACGAAGAAACTCGTTCCTTTATTTGTTTACCTTTCGTTAACAAATGCATAGATGCTATCGATCTTTGTAATATCTTGCATCACTGATACTTTCAAAGTTCCGCCATACTTTTTAAAAACAAATCCGTTCAGATTATAACTTTATACTATGCTATACCCATTGCACCCAGAAACTTCAAACGTGTATTGCAGAATAATTTGATAAATGACTTCAAAGCCACACATGCTCCTCTTGCCACTATTCTCCGTTCATATACATTACAAAAACCTAAAACATCTTGATGCTGCTAATACTATCGGCTATGTCACAATCAGATGCCCAAACTATGTTTCACAGGGGGTTAATTTTAAAAGTCCTGATTTGAACTTGAAACAGTGAAATTCCAATGCCAAAATGGTTATGTTTTTTGAAAATATAAATCTCAAACATACATTTGTATATCATTAACGACTGTTTAGTGATTTTACAGCAAATGCCAACTTTAAAATAGTACAAAACTGATTGGACTTTTAGGGAAGTTATGAATGTACTTCCTATTAAGTTTAATAACTTCAGTCATATACTAGAAGGCATGCTAGTCTTAAATGATGGTTAAATTTGTGCTCTTTTGATATCTGGTTTATAATTTTTGATGAATAGTCTTCGCGATATGAGGATTTAAACCCAGCTGATGATTTTCATAGAAAATGTATACGGAAAAGACATGTTTCCATAAGTGTATACCATGAGCTCTTTAGATGACTTGCATTAGTAGTAATAACTAGATAATAACTAGAAAATCAATTCAAATATTTCTTACAATAATAAAAATATATAAAATAGTAAATCTTAAAGTTGTAACTCAACTTATATAAACGTTTAAATCAATAAAACATAAACACATGCATGTGTAGATTTTTTCCTTTATAAATTCACAAATTTGTTTAAAATGTATTGTTTTCAATTATATAAATCATGATTGTAATTGAACTAGTAGTTTTAAAACTTTTTGCTAAGAATTTAATATGCAGATATAGCAACATTTTGAAAGAACATAAATGTCTACGGACAGGACATTTCTTGACTATCATTCAAGCTATCATTATTTGGAGTAGACATTTTAAAAAGCTATGAACACTGTCATATTAAAAATATAAAAATGAAGTTGTACCTTAACTTATATTCAACACTAAAACAAAAAAATATATAAATATTGACATAAACTGTTTTAACTTACAATTATTTATATCATGACCACTTAATTTAATATTAAAAGTTATAATTACTATTTATGTGCTATTAATCCTCTTCCTAAGCTTTTATTTCCATCTTTTTTAATGAAAAGGCTCTAAAAATTTAATAATAAATAATGTCTACGGACAGGACATTTTATAAATAACTTTTAAATATTTTATTCTAATGATAATTTATTCATCAAATTACTAGTAATTATAATATTACTTAAAACATCCTAATACATTTAAAATCCAACATTTTTGGTGAATATAAAAGTTAAAGAACCTATGTCTACGGACAGGACAGTTTTATAACAAAGAAAATTAACAATGTTTGTTATTTTTTCAGCTATTTCGAATAAATAAATATTGCGAGTATACTGACTTTTGATTGGCTGGAAAATATTTTCTATCAGAAGATGGAAAACAAATTTGATCGTCGTGTAGACACGCGCCATTTGACGTCAAATATTACTCCACGGGAGAGTAACAGTTTTTGTGTTAATCTCTTTTTTCAAATTGTCGAGTTACAAAAATAAAATTGACTTTATTCTAGTGTTTGAATTTTTATTTATAAGTATTAACTACAAAGATATTTTTTCCATACGCGGATTATACAATGTGCAAACGGAAATTTTGTTATCCCGAGATGGAGAAGATATTTTTTTAGTTAATCCTCAAATGATATATCACTGTTACACTCTTCAAATTATATTTTGATAGTTCACTATTTTTAAACTGTCCCCTTCCTGGTGATATGATGGTAGATGTCAATTTTCCTACTGTCCTCTTCCTGGTGGCATGATGGGAGATGTCAATTTTCCTACTGTCCCCTTCCTGGTGGCATGATGGGAGATGTCAATTTTCCTATTTTCCCCTTCCTGGTGGCATGATGGGAGATGTCAATTTTCCTATTGTCCCCTTCCTGATGACATGATGGGAGATGTCAATTTTCCTATTGTCCCCTTCCTAATTGCATGATGGGAGATGTCAATTTTCCTATTGTCCCCTTCCTGATGGCATGATGGGAAATGTCAATTTTCCTATTGTCCCCTTCCTAATTGCATGATGGGAGATGTCAATTTTCCTATTGTCCCCTTCCTAATTGCATGATGGGAGATGTCAATTTTCCTATTGTCCCCTTCCTGATGGCATGATGGGAGATGTCAATTTTCCTATTGTCCCCTTCCTAATTGCATGATGGGAGATGTCAATTTTCCTATTGTCCCCTTCCTGATGGCATGATGGGAAATGTAAATTTTCCTATTAATGATGCTTTTGATTCCAAGTAGTCTTCCCTCCGCTTAGGACACTTATATAGGTTGGTGCATGGCTCTTTCTCCAGTTATTGCAGCTTTACATCTTCTTCATCAATTTGTAAAATCTGAAACAGAAAATTACATGAATAATATGCAAGAAAATATATTAAAAAATGGTTTTACTGTCCTTGTCAGAGAAAAAAAACCTAAAATTTAAATGAGTTTTATTTCAATGTCATAAAAGCATTTATACATACATGTATAAAAAAGAAGAGACATGGAGAAGTTTATATTATATGAATGTAGTTTCAAAAATATTAATTAGGATTTTAAGTACTGTTACTTGCATATGCAGCTGTTTTTTCTTCCTCTGATCCACAAGTCGAACGGCAACAAAATTATCATGTTATAACTGAACATGAAAAAAGTTTTATTCAATTTTAATAATAACAGTACAGTATTTGAAGAGTTGGAGGCGTCAATCGTGGATTCGACCGTCGAATCTTGATTGACGTTGACAACTCTTCAAATAATGTACTGTTATCATTATTATAATGCAAAGTGATACATTTTACCTTTAATGTGCTTTTGAAATAAAGTTTTATTTTTCAGTGACGTCAAATGAATCTATACCGGCAATTTCATTTGAAGAAACCAGAACTTGATTGGGGACAGGGTTTAAGTTAACACTTACTTCGGCCTGTGTTTCACCCTAATAACGTCCTGATACTCTTGGCAATTATGGTTTATTTGTATAAACATGTGTTTAACAACTTGCGTTAACTATTTATTATAGTATACATAATCATATTGCATGCATACTAACATACTAACCCATCTCCATCTTCATTTTCACTAATATCATTTGAGGCTGCTTCATTCAGATCAACATGATCATTAGCTATTAGTAAGGTTAAGAGGAAATACTCTACATATATAGACAGACAAGACAGTGCATGACATGCAACACAAATTAATTAAAGCATGCAGGTTATATTAGCAGTAATGAGGTTTAAAATAAGCCATTATAAGTTATTCAAAGAGGATACAGTTAAGGTATCCGGACCACAACTGACCACTTGATCATATTTGGTGTCCCGGATGTCCATTGTTTTTCAATGGAGCAGACCTCGGTAATGTTCGGCAAACATCGGAAATACTATTTGAGTAACTAACGTTTTTGCTAAAAACTGTAAATATTGACTCGAAGTAAAACAATATGTTTAATTTCTACCCTTAATTTGCAATACATTGATTTAAGGTATCAGACCCATAATTGAAGTCACGGTTTAATTTTTTTTCGACCTAAAAATCAGCTTTACTAAAATCAGTCTATTGCTTATTAATGAAACAAATTGAATATATAGTGCTATTTTGAGTCAATGTTAACAGTTTTGAGAAAAAAATTTAGTTGCTCAAATAGTAGTACCGATGTTTGCCGAACATTAACGAGGTCTGCTCCATTGACAAACAATGGACATCCGGGACACCAAATATGATCACGTGGTCAATTATGGGTCGGATACCTTAATAAAGCTGTATTTTTCGGTCGAGAAATAAAATTAAACGGTGACTTCAATTTATGGGTCGGATACCTTAAGTGAAGCTGCATTGTGGTTGTCTTCCGGTTTAGCTATCAATTACTCATCTTCGACTTCTGCATGTGGATCAGGTGGTACAAAATATAAAAGGCTTATACTTTCTGGCTATTTCATGCATTTGCTTTCATAGAATGGGTTTAACAGAAAATGCCAAAATAGTATTCACAATTGCAATAGCCAAAATGGTAAAAGCATTTTATTTTATGAAAACCAAATTAACATTTTGTATGCGTATGAACATAATTTGCTAAATAATTAACAACAAGTTAATATTGATCTTTGGTATCTATTGCATGTTTTGAGATATATATTAGAACGTGTGAAATGTGAAGAAATATAATTACAAAATTATATAAGCAATTCATGTTCAAGGAGTATTTCAAAATAATTTTTAAATTAAGCAACTTTAGATCAATTTAATTTTTTTAAGCTCTGATCTAGTTTTGCCTTCATCATGTTCATGCATATAATAATAATGGCTGAGCTTGTAATGGTTTATGCAAAAACTGTGTTAAAATTCGCAATTTAGGATTAGTATATATTTTTTTAGTTTGTGTGTTTGATTTGATTCTAATTTTACCTCCTGTAAAAGTCAGTTTTCGCGACTGTCTTTCTTCAGCGTAATTAGCATTTTGGCAGGTAACATCTCCCGGACCATCATGGAATTCTTGAAAAGTCCATGGTCATCACTGTCCTTTTCATTTGCATATTTCTGAAAAAATCTATCTTAAGGGAGACATGGCAACACATTTGGCAGGGACACGTTTTGTGAGAGGTCTCAGACACACGCCTCACTTGGAAAGGCTTTAATTTTCTGAATGTGGTTATTCTACTTTTGATAGTTGTATGGTCCTCGCAAAACTTTGCATGGTCATAATCATGTGTCTATGGACAGATTCACCATTTATTTGAAGAACATCTTTTTTATTTGGCACAACCCTGCTTACTTTGGGAGACATTCTGAATTGCTTCTTTGTTAGGCTGGGCAATTGTATCCTTTCTAGGTCGTCTAGGTACGTTTTTCCACCAATCTATTCTTCTCTGGTCATGCGGTTGGAGATCTGGTGATCTTGGTTTGTGCTTCCTGTTGATGGCTAGATATGATATTCAGGTATTTTGACGAGGTTTTCAACTATTCTCGCTCTTCTTCTAGGGGTTTGTGGTAAGGCGTCTTTTGCCTTTTTGGTTGATCTCCATTCCGTTGAGCGGGAACGGGAAGGCACTGATGACTCCTTTTCTACATTTTCGTCATCAGTATCTTTATCGTCTGTAATTACTGTTCCACTATTTGTGTCTTCTTTGTTTGATGTGTTTTTCCTTGTTTGGTTCCTGGTTTACTTTGTTTGATGTGTTTTTTCCTTGTTTGGTTCCTGGTTTACTGTTTGATGTGTTTTTTCCTTGTTTGGTTCCTGGTTTACTGTTTGATATGTTTTTTCCTTGTTTGGTTCCTGGTTTACTTTGTTTGATGTGTTTTTCCTTGTTTGATTCCTGGTTTACTTTGTTTGATATGTTTTTTCCTTGTTTGATTCCTGGTTTACTTTGTTTGATGTGTTTTTTCCTTGTTTGGTTCCTGGTTTACTTTGTTTGATGTGTTTTTTCCTTGTTTGGTTCCTGGTTTACTTTGTTTGATGTGTTTTTTCCTTGTTTGGTTCCTGGTTTACTTTGTTTGATGTGTTTTTTCCTTGTTTGGTTCCTGGTTTACTTTGTTTGATGTGTTTTTTCCTTGTTTGGTTTCTGGTTTACTTTGTTTGATGTGTTTTTTCCTTGTTTGATTCCTGGTTTACTTTGTTTGATGTGTTTTTTCCTTGTTTGGTTCCTGGTTTACTTTGTTTGATGTGTTTTTTCCTTGTTTGGTTCCTGGTTTACTTTGTTTGATGTGTTTTTTCCTTGTTTGGTTCCTGGTTTACTTTGTTTGATGTGTTTTTTCCTTGTTTGGTTCCTGGTTTACTTTGTTTGATGTGTTTTTCCTTGTTTGATTCCTGGTTTACTTTGTTTGATGTGTTTTTTCCTTGTTTGGTTCCTGGTTTACTTTGTTTGATGTGTTTTTTCCTTGTTTGGTTCCTGGTTTACTTTGTTTGATGTGTTTTTCCTTGTTTGATTCCTGGTTTACTTTGTTTGATATGTTTTTTCCTTGTTTGGTTCCTGGTTTACTTTGTTTGATGTGTTTTTTCCTTGTTTGATTCCTGGTTTACTTTGTTTGATGTGTTTTTTCCTTGTTTGATTCCTGGTTTACTTTGTTTGATATGTTTTTTCCTTGTTTGGTTCCTGGTTTACTGTTTGATGTGTTTTTCCTTGTTTGATTCCTGGTTTACTTTGTTTGATATGTTTTTTCCTTGTTTGATTCCTGGTTTACTTTGTTTGATGTGTTTTTTCCTTGTTTGGTTCCTGGTTTACTTTGTTTGATGTGTTTTTTCCTTGTTTGATTCCTGGTTTACTTTGTTTGATATGTTTTTTCCTTGTTTGATTCCTGGTTTACTTTGTTTGATATGTTTTTTCCTTGTTTGATTCCTGGTTTACTTTGTTTGATGTGTTTTTTCCTTGTTTGGTTCCTGGTTTACTTTGTTTGATGTGTTTTTTCCTTGTTTGGTTCCTGGTTTACTTTGTTTGATGTGTTTTTTCCTTGTTTGGTTCCTGGTTTACTTTGTTTGATGTGTTTTTTCCTTGTTTGGTTCCTGGTTTACTTTGTTTGATGTGTTTTTTCCTTGTTTGGTTCCTGGTTTACTGTTTGATGTGTTTTTTCCTTGTTTGGTTCCTGGTTTACTTTGTTTGATATGTTTTTTCCTTGTTTGATTCCTGGTTTACTTTGTTTGATGTGTTTTTTCCTTGTTTGGTTCCTGGTTTACTGTTTGATGTGTTTTTTCCTTGTTTGATTCCTGGTTTACTTTGTTTGATGTGTTTTTTCCTTGTTTGATTCCTGGTTTACTTTGTTTGATGTGTTTTTTCCTTGTTTGGTTCCTGGTTTACTTTGTTTGATGTGTTTTTTCCTTGTTTGGTTTCTGGTTTACTTTGTTTGATGTGTTTTTTCCTTGTTTGATTCCTGGTTTACTTTGTTTGATGTGTTTTTTCCTTGTTTGGTTCCTGGTTTACTTTGTTTGATGTGTTTTTTCCTTGTTTGGTTCCTGGTTTACTTTGTTTGATGTGTTTTTTCCTTGTTTGGTTCCTGGTTTACTGTTTGATGTGTTTTTTCCTTGTTTGATTCCTGGTTTACTTTGTTTGATGTGTTTTTTCCTTGTTTGGTTCCTGGTTTACTGTTTGATGTGTTTTTTCCTTGTTTGGTTCCTGGTTTACTGTTTGATGTGTTTTTTCCTTGTTTGGTTCCTGGTTTACTTTGTTTGATGTGTTTTTTCCTTGTTTGGTTCCTGGTTTACTTTGTTTGATGTGTTTTTTCCTTGTTTGATTCCTGGTTTACTGTTTGATGTGTTTTTTCCTTGTTTGGTTCCTGGTTTACTGTTTGATGTGTTTTTTCCTTGTTTGATTCCTGGTTTACTTTGTTTGATATGTTTTTTCCTTGTTTGATTCCTGGTTTACTGTTTGATGTGTTTTTTCCTTGTTTGATTCCTGGTTTACTTTGTTTGATGTGTTTTTCCTTGTTTGATTCCTGGTTTACTTTGTTTGATGTGTTTTTTCCTTGTTTGATTCCTGGTTTACTTTGTTTGATGTGTTTTTTCCTTGTTTGGTTCCTGGTTTACTGTTTGATGTGTTTTTTCCTTGTTTGGTTCCTGGTTTACTTTGTTTGATGTGTTTTTTCCTTGTTTGGTTCCTGGTTTACTTTGTTTGATGTGTTTTTTCCTTGTTTGGTTTCTGGTTTACTTTGTTTGATGTGTTTTTTCCTTGTTTGATTCCTGGTTTACTTTGTTTGATGTGTTTTTTCCTTGTTTGATTCCTGGTTTACTTTGTTTGATGTGTTTTTTCCTTGTTTGGTTCCTGGTTTACTTTGTTTGATGTGTTTTTTCCTTGTTTGGTTCCTGGTTTACTTTGTTTGATGTGTTTTTTCCTTGTTTGATTCCTGGTTTACTGTTTGATGTGTTTTTTCCTTGTTTGATTCCTGGTTTACTTTGTTTGATGTGTTTTTTCCTTGTTTGGTTCCTGGTTTACTGTTTGATGTGTTTTTTCCTTGTTTGGTTCCTGGTTTACTGTTTGATGTGTTTTTTCCTTGTTTGGTTCCTGGTTTACTTTGTTTGATGTGTTTTTTCCTTGTTTGGTTCCTGGTTTACTTTGTTTGATGTGTTTTTTCCTTGTTTGATTCCTGGTTTACTTTGTTTGATATGTTTTTTCCTTGTTTGGTTCCTGGTTTACTTTGTTTGATGTGTTTTTTCCTTGTTTGGTTCCTGGTTTACTTTGTTTGATGTGTTTTTTCCTTGTTTGGTTCCTGGTTTACTGTTTGATGTGTTTTTTCCTTGTTTGATTCCTGGTTTACTTTGTTTGATATGTTTTTTCCTTGTTTGATTCCTGGTTTACTTTGTTTGATGTGTTTTTTCCTTGTTTGGTTCCTGGTTTACTGTTTGATGTGTTTTTTCCTTGTTTGATTCCTGGTTTACTTTGTTTGATATGTTTTTTCCTTGTTTGATTCCTGGTTTACTTTGTTTGATGTGTTTTTTCCTTGTTTGGTTCCTGGTTTACTTTGTTTGATGTGTTTTTTCCTTGTTTGATTCCTGGTTTACTGTTTGATGTGTTTTTTCCTTGTTTGATTCCTGGTTTACTTTGTTTGATGTGTTTTTTCCTTGTTTGGTTCCTGGTTTACTTTGTTTGATGTGTTTTTTCCTTGTTTGGTTCCTGGTTTACTGTTTGATGTGTTTTTTCCTTGTTTGGTTCCTGGTTTACTTTGTTTGATGTGTTTTTTCCTTGTTTGGTTTCTGGTTTACTTTGTTTGATATGTTTTTTCCTTGTTTGATTCCTGGTTTACTTTGTTTGATGTGTTTTTTCCTTGTTTGGTTTCTGGTTTACTTTGTTTGATATGTTTTTTCCTTGTTTGGTTCCTGGTTTACTTTGTTTGATGTGTTTTTTCCTTGTTTGATTCCTGGTTTACTTTGTTTGATATGTTTTTTCCTTGTTTGATTCCTGGTTTACTTTGTTTGATATGTTTTTTCCTTGTTTGATTCCTGGTTTACTTTGTTTGATGTGTTTTTTCCTTGTTTGGTTCCTGGTTTACTGTTTGATGTGTTTTTCCTTGTTTGATTCCTGGTTTACTTTGTTTGATGTGTTTTTTCCTTGTTTGGTTCCTGGTTTACTTTGTTTGATGTGTTTTTTCCTTGTTTGGTTCCTGGTTTACTTTGTTTGATGTGTTTTTTCCTTGTTTGATTCCTGGTTTACTTTGTTTGATGTGTTTTTTCCTTGTTTGGTTCCTGGTTTACTTTGTTTGATGTGTTTTTTCCTTGTTTGATTCCTGGTTTACTTTGTTTGATGTGTTTTTTCCTTGTTTGATTCCTGGTTTACTTTGTTTGATGTGTTTTTTCCTTGTTTGGTTCCTGGTTTACTTTGTTTGATGTGTTTTTTCCTTGTTTGGTTCCTGGTTTACTTTGTTTGATGTGTTTTTTCCTTGTTTGGTTTCTGGTTTACTTTGTTTGATGTGTTTTTTCCTTGTTTGGTTCCTGGTTTACTTTGTTTGATGTGTTTTTTCCTTGTTTGGTTCCTGGTTTACTGTTTGATGTGTTTTTTCCTTGTTTGGTTCCTGGTTTACTTTGTTTGATGTGTTTTTTCCTTGTTTGGTTCCTGGTTTACTTTGTTTGATATGTTTTTTCCTTGTTTGATTCCTGGTTTACTTTGTTTGATGTGTTTTTTCCTTGTTTGGTTCCTGGTTTACTTTGTTTGATGTGTTTTTTCCTTGTTTGATTCCTGGTTTACTTTGTTTGATGTGTTTTTTCCTTGTTTGGTTCCTGGTTTACTTTGTTTGATGTGTTTTTTCCTTGTTTGGTTCCTGGTTTACTGTTTGATGTGTTTTTTCCTTGTTTGGTTCCTGGTTTACTTTGTTTGATGTGTTTTTTCCTTGTTTGGTTCCTGGTTTACTTTGTTTGATATGTTTTTTCCTTGTTTGATTCCTGGTTTACTTTGTTTGATGTGTTTTTTCCTTGTTTGGTTCCTGGTTTACTTTGTTTGATGTGTTTTTTCCTTGTTTGGTTCCTGGTTTACTTTGTTTGATGTGTTTTTTCCTTGTTTGGTTCCTGGTTTACTTTGTTTGATGTGTTTTTTCCTTGTTTGGTTCCTGGTTTACTGTTTGATGTGTTTTTTCCTTGTTTGGTTCCTGGTTTACTTTGTTTGATGTGTTTTTTCCTTGTTTGGTTCCTGGTTTACTTTGTTTGATGTGTTTTTTCCTTGTTTGGTTCCTGGTTTACTTTGTTTGATGTGTTTTTTCCTTGTTTGGTTCCTGGTTTACTGTTTGATGTGTTTTTTCCTTGTTTGGTTCCTGGTTTACTTTGTTTGATGTGTTTTTTCCTTGTTTGGTTCCTGGTTTACTGTTTGATGTGTTTTTTCCTTGTTTGGTTCCTGGTTTACTTTGTTTGATGTGTTTTTTCCTTGTTTGATTCCTGGTTTACTTTGTTTGATGTGTTTTTTCCTTGTTTGATTCCTGGTTTACTTTGTTTGATGTGTTTTTTCCTTGTTTGGTTCCTGGTTTACTTTGTTTGATGTGTTTTTTCCTTGTTTGGTTTCTGGTTTACTTTGTTTGATATGTTTTTTCCTTGTTTGATTCCTGGTTTACTTTGTTTGATATGTTTTTTCCTTGTTTGGTTCCTGGTTTACTGTTTGATGTGTTTTTTCCTTGTTTGATTCCTGGTTTAGTTTGTTTGATATGTTTTTTCCTTGTTTGGTTCCTGGTTTACTGTTTGATGTGTTTTTTCCTTGTTTGGTTCCTGGTTTACTTTGTTTGATGTGTTTTTTCCTTGTTTGGTTCCTGGTTTACTTTGTTTGATGTGTTTTTTCCTTGTTTGGTTCCTGGTTTACTTTGTTTGATGTGTTTTTTCCTTGTTTGATTCCTGGTTTACTTTGTTTGATGTGTTTTTTCCTTGTTTGGTTCCTGGTTTACTTTGTTTGATGTGTTTTTTCCTTGTTTGGTTCCTGGTTTACTTTGTTTGATGTGTTTTTTCCTTGTTTGGTTCCTGGTTTACTTTGTTTGATGTGTTTTTTCCTTGTTTGGTTCCTGGTTTACTGTTTGATGTGTTTTTTCCTTGTTTGGTTCCTGGTTTACTTTGTTTGATATGTTTTTTCCTTGTTTGGTTCCTGGTTTACTTTGTTTGATGTGTTTTTTCCTTGTTTGGTTCCTGGTTTACTTTGTTTGATGTGTTTTTTCCTTGTTTGGTTCCTGGTTTACTTTGTTTGATGTGTTTTTTCCTTGTTTGGTTCCTGGTTTACTTTGTTTGATGTGTTTTTTCCTTGTTTGGTTCCTGGTTTACTTTGTTTGATATGTTTTTTCCTTGTTTGGTTCCTGGTTTACTGTTTGATGTGTTTTTCCTTGTTTGATTCCTGGTTTACTTTGTTTGATGTGTTTTTTCCTTGTTTGGTTCCTGGTTTACTTTGTTTGATGTGTTTTTTCCTTGTTTGATTCCTGGTTTACTTTGTTTGATATGTTTTTTCCTTGTTTGGTTCCTGGTTTACTTTGTTTGATGTGTTTTTTCCTTGTTTGGTTCCTGGTTTACTGTTTGATGTGTTTTTTCCTTGTTTGGTTCCTGGTTTACTTTGTTTGATGTGTTTTTTCCTTGTTTGGTTCCTGGTTTACTTTGTTTGATGTGTTTTTTCCTTGTTTGGTTCCTGGTTTACTTTGTTTGATATGTTTTTTCCTTGTTTGGTTCCTGGTTTACTGTTTGATATGTTTTTTCCTTGTTTGGTTCCTGGTTTACTTTGTTTGATGTGTTTTTTCCTTGTTTGATTCCTGGTTTACTTTGTTTGATGTGTTTTTTCCTTGTTTGGTTCCTGGTTTACTTTGTTTGATGTGTTTTTTCCTTGTTTGGTTTCTGGTTTACTTTGTTTGATATGTTTTTTCCTTGTTTGATTCCTGGTTTACTTTGTTTGATATGTTTTTTCCTTGTTTGGTTCCTGGTTTACTGTTTGATGTGTTTTTTCCTTGTTTGATTCCTGGTTTACTTTGTTTGATATGTTTTTTCCTTGTTTGGTTCCTGGTTTACTGTTTGATGTGTTTTTTCCTTGTTTGGTTCCTGGTTTACTTTGTTTGATGTGTTTTTTCCTTGTTTGGTTCCTGGTTTACTTTGTTTGATGTGTTTTTTCCTTGTTTGGTTCCTGGTTTACTTTGTTTGATGTGTTTTTTCCTTGTTTGGTTCCTGGTTTACTTTGTTTGATGTGTTTTTTCCTTGTTTGGTTCCTGGTTTACTTTGTTTGATGTGTTTTTTCCTTGTTTGGTTCCTGGTTTACTTTGTTTGATGTGTTTTTTCCTTGTTTGGTTCCTGGTTTACTTTGTTTGATGTGTTTTTTCCTTGTTTGGTTCCTGGTTTACTGTTTGATGTGTTTTTTCCTTGTTTGGTTCCTGGTTTACTTTGTTTGATATGTTTTTTCCTTGTTTGGTTCCTGGTTTACTTTGTTTGATGTGTTTTTTCCTTGTTTGGTTCCTGGTTTACTTTGTTTGATGTGTTTTTTCCTTGTTTGGTTCCTGGTTTACTTTGTTTGATGTGTTTTTTCCTTGTTTGGTTCCTGGTTTACTTTGTTTGATGTGTTTTTTCCTTGTTTGGTTCCTGGTTTACTTTGTTTGATATGTTTTTTCCTTGTTTGGTTCCTGGTTTACTGTTTGATGTGTTTTTCCTTGTTTGATTCCTGGTTTACTTTGTTTGATGTGTTTTTTCCTTGTTTGGTTCCTGGTTTACTTTGTTTGATGTGTTTTTTCCTTGTTTGGTTCCTGGTTTACTTTGTTTGATGTGTTTTTTCCTTGTTTGGTTCCTGGTTTACTTTGTTTGATGTGTTTTTTCCTTGTTTGGTTCCTGGTTTACTGTTTGATGTGTTTTTTCCTTGTTTGGTTCCTGGTTTACTTTGTTTGATGTGTTTTTTCCTTGTTTGGTTCCTGGTTTACTTTGTTTGATGTGTTTTTTCCTTGTTTGGTTCCTGGTTTACTTTGTTTGATATGTTTTTTCCTTGTTTGGTTCCTGGTTTACTGTTTGATATGTTTTTTCCTTGTTTGGTTCCTGGTTTACTTTGTTTGATGTGTTTTTTCCTTGTTTGGTTCCTGGTTTACTTTGTTTGATGTGTTTTTTCCTTGTTTGGTTCCTGGTTTACTTTGTTTGATGTGTTTTTTCCTTGTTTGGTTCCTGGTTTACTGTTTGATGTGTTTTTTCCTTGTTTGGTTCCTGGTTTACTGTTTGATGTGTTTTTTCCTTGTTTGGTTCCTGGTTTACTTTGTTTGATGTGTTTTTTCCTTGTTTGGTTCCTGGTTTACTTTGTTTGATGTGTTTTTTCCTTGTTTGGTTCCTGGTTTACTTTGTTTGATGTGTTTTTTCCTTGTTTGATTCCTGGTTTACTTTGTTTGATATGTTTTTTCCTTGTTTGGTTCCTGGTTTACTGTTTGATGTGTTTTTTCCTTGTTTGGTTCCTGGTTTACTTTGTTTGATGTGTTTTTTCCTTGTTTGGTTCCTGGTTTACTTTGTTTGATGTGTTTTTTCCTTGTTTGATTCCTGGTTTACTTTGTTTGATGTGTTTTTTAGTTTCAGTCTTAGTCGCCACTTTTGGGTGCGTAAAACAGCATTTTGTTTTTTCATACCTTCCTTGTTAGGTGTTTCTTAGGGTTTTTTATCGGCTTTGTAAAAATTTTTCTTCTTCATTGCTTTTTATTCTTAGTTTTTCTCTGTAAGCCATTTTGGCTTGTCTCAATTTTTACCTCTCAGACTCTTATTTTCTATTATCTTGAAGTCTTTTTTCTCTTTCTCGTTCTTCCTTTCACGGTCTCTTTTCTTCATTTTCTCATATTTGGTTTTCTTTTGGGTTTTTAATTTTTCTCTATATCTTCTCATCCTCATCGCCTTCTCGGATATACATGATATAATGGCCTCAGTATGTTCTTCTGGCTTTGGGTTATCTTTCTGTTTTTGACCTCAAATTCATCATTCAGTCATGCCTGCACTACATAATTACATTATTAATATATGTTATGATAAAATTCTTGACCCATGCAATAAGCTCATTTTAGGACTTATTTGAACATGTTGAATATACAAAGTAGAGATAAACATTTAAACCTGAAAACATATTTAACAAATTGCTACTTTTAATAATTATTGAAGAAATTTGTTTATTTGAAAAAAAATTAATAATATTTGTTTTGGTCATATTATACTAATTTTGAAGGTATATTCTGGAAAATATAATATAGTTAAGATTAAACAGAGCTTTTTCAGTTGGTTTCATTAAAACAGAAGCAACAACAATGACAAAATTCAGGCCAATTGTTAATTTAACACATCTAAATGCGTTAAGTTACTGTGTCTACGGACAGGACATTTCAGCTTTAAAGTTATTTTTTTTACTAACGATACATTGAAAATCAATATATGTCTATATAAACTCACCATACAACAACACAAAACCTCATATTGGTTAGATTGATTTTACAATGAAATGCTTGTAATAAACCCATGTCTACGGACAAGACATTTTTTAAATATTTTGCGTCAACAAAGCTTTGACCGTTAAACTTTTTTTTCGCAACCATATCATGTTTAATAGTTGACTAAGCTTTCTTATAACATTTATAGAACTGCTTTTAAAGAAAAAACAACACATTGAAATATATCTACATACATTTATTCCAAAATGAATATAAGACAATCTATTTTTTACATTTTTATAACAAATACATGTTGTTACTGTTTAATACATTTCTTCGCTAATATTACAGTTATCTTTTCGAAATAACCTTCCAAAGAAACAGTAAAAAAACTCCTCCATAGAAACAATAAGAAAATCTGTTCGTGTTTGATAACAATTAACGATATCAATTTAAAATTTGTAAAAATTGAAATGAAACATAAATTATGGGGGTTTTTTTTTACCTTTTTTTACCCTACAAGCTACATAATTTTCGTTAATACTTGTCCGATCATCCTGAAATTTTTCCATATTTACTCATTTGAAACCAAAGTTAACATAAGGTTAATATGAATTGGGCATTTGATTGTGACATAGCCGTATGTCCGACTGTCATGACAAACATGTTTTGTCAGCCAATACAAAACCATTATATAGAGTGTTTACTTAATAAAATAGGCATAGAGAGTTCACTTGGTAATCATGATTACACATTCACTAGGCTTTCAAATCAGGAGATTGTTGAAAATAACAAATTGGTATTAAAATCCTAGTCTCCATATCAATGTCGAAGATTGTGATCTCCATTCCTTGTATTGATTAACAAAACATACAAAAATTCATACCGGCAGCGTTGTATAGAAGGACCGTCTAAGTGTACCAGCAAAAATCTTTCAAAACTCATGAAAGCTATTTTAACAGCAATGAAAACGTGGCTTCAAAAATACAGTGGCACTTGCCAGTCCTGACTAAGGTGGCTTAAATTAAATGTGGATACTAAAAAATTCAAAACACCTGATATGCATCTTAATATCTGAATTTCGTCCCAATGTTACAGCATTAAATCCTTCAATTTGTTGACACTCTACACGGCCATTCCCTATATGCAGCTTAACACCAGGCTTAAAGAACTTATCAAACGCTGGATTTTCTAATAGACAATATATTTGTCATGTTTGGATGCCCTGTTTTTTGCGCTCTTATGAGGCTAAGTTCCTAGGAGACGTGCTGAAGAAGGACGAAAGGAGACTGTCTATATGTTCACATTCCGCTAGTATTGATGATGTTTGTTCCTGAAAGATGTAAACTTCCATTACAATTTAATATATTCTGCCATAGTGAGCTTGATGTTAGACACCATAAATACATTTAGGTTGGTCTCTTAGTTAGACCTACTTCAATACATAGATTGAGAAAAACTGCAAACAAGACCACGACAAATGTGATCACGTCAACTTCCCGTTCACCGATAGCAACATTCCACCCCTCCAGTGTATGTTCTGTACATTTCACAACTTATACGTTATGCTAGATCATGCGATCGGTATTTCTATTTTCTAGACCGCTCACTGTTGTTGACTTTCAAGCAACTCAAACAATGGATTTTTGTACCTTGTTGATGTTATCAATTTAGAAGTCCTATGGTAGTCATCTTGACTCAATTTATCGTATGTTAAATCCATCTCTCAAATACGATCGGACATTTATGCGGACTCATACAGGTAGTCTTTTTTATTTCTGGATTTGATTCACTTCTGGTGTGACTTTTTTCCTAGACATAACAATGAGTAATTCGACCGGTGTCCAATTAGCTTCAGTGCACCCATGGTTATTATTGCGTTCGGGTTAGTCACTTTCTGTTGTGTTTTTAGTTTTGTTTTGCGATGTATATTTTTGTCTAAATCCGGATTTGTAATTTTCCCTTGACTTTCGGTTCTTGTTCTTTCGATTTCCTTGTTATTTTATTTCTTTGCCAATGAAAGAGACAACACCAAACGACATTTCAGCTATGTCACAACGAGAGATTTATACAAATTCTATAATTGTTGGACACAAATCACATTAAGCAAAATACCGGTAATTATAAAACTGACATAAAATAGGACGATGGCCTCAGTCGGGTTTGGAAAACATTTAGGAATTTTCGTAAAAACGTCATCGACGTCATAATTATTTGGTAAGGAAAGCTTGTTTGATGAATTGTATTTACGTTTAGCAGTTTCTTTAATATGTTATATGGTATTGTATTTACGTTATATGGTTTATCTTTACGTTACTTGGTTTCATCATTACGTTATATGGTAAAATGGAGCAAAGTTATCGATTGCCCCTTCCCCTCGTCCTTACTATCAGGAATAGTAGATATGCAGGTACTCCTTTCTATTTTAAGTTGGTGCCATTTTCGTGGATGGGGTAATTATAAATAAATCCAACATACTTATTTTGCATATATCTTAAACTGCACGTAAACCAACGCTGACGCATTTAAAACAATCATTAATTATTTTATTTATATGTTGTTTAAATAGAACTTCCCTGTTTGCAATAAAAACATTGCATTTCCGATCTCTTATTAATTTTTTATTACTTCTAGTATAAGTATTGTCTTGAGACCACGCAGTTGTACACTTTCTTTTTTTAATGAAAATAATAGTAATAGCAATCTCTATTAAAAGTAGTTATAGTGCCCTCGCAATTATCTCTACTTTGATAAAAAAAAATCGTATCTACTTAGACAAGAAATCAGATTCATAATCGGTACACGTAAAAAATCAACTCCAATAAATAAAGTAGTTAAATTAAAATTAAGTTTCTTTTTCTGTCCGTTAAAACAGCATTTTTATTTCTTGTTTTTGTACATGCGTTTTTTATTTTTTCAGACTATACTCCGATTATTTTTTCTTACGTTTGGGAAATCAAACTAGTCGTGGTTTTGATCTGGCGTTAAATTATTCACTGGGCATTTTAAGCAACTGTACACGCCTATATAGTTTGCGTAAATGTCTATATGATGAAAACCTACACCTATTATGGGATTATCGGGTAAGTTTGAATATATTTATATTAAAAATTACACAAAAACACAAGTACAATTATAGTGTTATGACGTCGCTGGAGGCGAGACATATGTATGGGAATCCGGCGGCGGCGGCGGCGGCGTAAACACTTGACATCTTGCTTCATATCTTTGTAAGCCCAAGCCCTAGGTCCATCAAATTTGGTACAGAGGTAGCTTATGATGAGTACTTGCCAGTCAGTCACCTGTCACCTGACCTTGACCTCAATTTCACGGTCCAGTGACTACGTTGAAGTTTTTGGGTTACGACAGTTCCTCTGTAACTATGCATGGTAGGATGACAATATTTGGTGTATAGGTTGCTGATGACTAGTACATGACTGTCTGGTAGGTGTCACCTGACCTTGACCTCAATTTCACGGTCCAGCGACTACGTTAAAGTTTTTGGGTTACGACAGTTCCTCTGTAACTACGCATGGTAGGATGACAATATTTGGTGTATAGGTTGCTGATGACTAGTACATGACTGTCTGGTAGGTGTCACCTGACCTTGACCTCAATTTCACGGTCCAGCGACTACGTTAAAGTTTTTGCGTTACGACAGTTCCTCTGTAACTACGCATGGTAGGATGACAATATTTGGTGTATAGGTTGCTGAATACTAGTACATGACTGTCTAGGAGGTGTCACCTGACCTTGACCTCAATTTCACGGTCCAGCGACTACGTTAAAGTTTTTGGGTTACGACAGTTCCTCTGTAACTACACATGGTAGGATGACAATATTTGGTGTATAGGTTGCTGAATACTAGTACATGACTGTCTAGGAGGTATCACCTGACCATGACCTCAATTTCACGGTCCAGCGACTACGTTAAAGTTTTTGGGTTACGACAGTTCCTCTGTGACTACACATGGTAGGATGACAATATTTGGTGTATAGGTTGCTGATGACTAGTACATGACTGTCTGGTAGGTGTCACCTGACATTGACCTCAATTTCACGGTCCAGCGACTACGTTAAAGTTTTGGGGTTACGACAGTTCCTCTGTAACTATGCATGGTAGGATGACAATATTAGGTGTATAGGTTGCTGATGACTAGTACATGACTGTCTGGTAGGTGTCACCTGACCTTGACCTCAATTTCACGTTCCAGCGACTGCGTTAAAGTTTTTGGGTTACGATTGTTCCTCTGTAACTACGCATGGTAGGATGACAATATTTGGTATATAGGTTGCTGATTAATAGTACATGACTGTCTGGTAGGTTCCACCTGACCTTGACCTCAATTTCATGGTCCAGTGACTACGTTAAAGTTTTTGGGTTACGGCTGTTCCCCTGTAACTATGCAGGGTATGGTGACAATATTTTGTATACAGGCCGCTGCTGATATTTAATGCTATTTAAGTAATGCTTATGACGAAATTTATTTTCGTTACTGATGCGGAATGCAGGCGAGACGTTTTTCTGTGTCCACACTTGTTATTGGTGGAGGAAGCCGTAGTACCCGGAGAGAACCCTCGACTTTATATACACCTCGTCATAAGTTAAGCAACACCCTATTATTTTCCAGGGATTCATTTAAGATTTTATATATTTTAAGTTTTCTAAAGAAATGACAATTTATTGAACATTAATGACAAATGAAACATACAAACAACATGTTTACAGTCGCTTTACTTATTGTTTGAAGAAAAAAATGTTCAAAGCACAGATAACACACAAAAAACAGTGCAAATATAACTTTCATTAGTCAAAAAATAAGTTTGATTGCATACTTCAATTTCATGAACTTAAAGTAGACACATCATCCCAGGTCAACGTTCAGGGAAAGAAAAGTCACTTTGAAATGTGTTAAACGCAATAATACTCAATAAGTAGTGTAACCACCACGCTTCCGGTACAGTTTATTAACTGTCCTCCTCATGTTGTTGACTAAACGACGAAGTGTAGCATGTGGTATTCTGCGATTCATTTTGAATTGCAACACGTAGTTCTTGGACATTTTGACAAGCAGGTGTTCTGTTATTGATTTTACGGCCAATGATATCCCACAAATGTTCAATTAATTTCATATCGGGTGACATGGATGGCCATGGAAGATGCTCAATAGCTTCCCTTTCGATAACATCACGTACAATCGCAGCTGGCGAGGTCTCGCGTTGTCATCCATAAAGATAGTTATGTTACCAAGTGCATGATTGTCCAAAAGTGGCACAATAATAGCATTAATGACGTCATTTCGATATTTCTGTCCTGTCGTTGTCCCATCAACCCCATACAGATTCAGTTTACAGTCGCATTAAAGGCTCCCCATACTGTAACACCACCACCGCCAAACACTGTAAATGTGTTTGGATATGTCACTGTGTCAACAGTGGACGTTTCAAGGGACGAAGAGCTTTCAACCTTGCATTGTTTAGGCGCCTGTTAACTGTTCAAACGGCGACTCTAGTTGCAATATTCGAATCGCTACGAAGATATCTTGCAGTGGCAAACGGTTGGCGATTGGCTACCCGAACGAGTGCTCTATCCTCCCTTTTAGATGTTTTTGGTGGTCGACCTGACCTAGGACGTTCCTGGATAGTTCAATCATCTCGATGACGTTGCAGTAGCCGGGATACGATACTAAAGTTAATGCCAAAGTGTTGTGCTATCTGACGCAAGCTATTTCCAACTATTATACATTCCAACTATCTGCCACGTCTCAGCTTCACCTAATTTCCGTCTAGGCATTGTAAAAAAATTGAGATGAAGTCGAAAAAACCAGGAGATGAACACTAAATCGTTAAGGAAAACAAGGCTTTTAGGCGTGCTCGACTACCGTATGACAAACTGGTTTTAATATTTTATTATTTACTGAAGGAGTTAGTTATAGTAACTTTCCTGTGCTCGAATGATGGCTTTAGTACATAAATAACACAAAGTTAATATTTATTCAGATTTTTGAAATAAAAAAAAACTTGTAGGTGTTGCTTAACTTATGGCGAGGTGTATATAGTAAAATTAAGTTTTAAAAAAACACTAAATGTTCACATAATTGCCGACATAACGGCGAAAGCGCTAACGTGAACATGTTTTTTCATTTTCGCATATCATGGACTCAATATCTTTATTGTTCATACATATTATGTCCTTCTAAAAAACATGTTTTTGCAAGTTTTTACTCCGCATGTTTAAACGCAAAGAGTTTTCAATATCAAAGCATGATTTGTTAAAATTCTTTTCAAGTTTTTAGGTTTTCTTCTGCTAAATATAATCTTGTTTTGTTCTAGTATAGATTTCAGGGTATTGTTTTGTTTTAAAATAGGTTTACATCCTTTTATTATAGGCAAAATATAAATATTTATAGAATTATGTGTACATACTTGTACTTGTGCATTTTTAACTTCGTAACTCCTGAGACCTTTCTATTCACACGGTTAATGCATATATGTTTTTATATAGCGGATTTGGCCGAGGGGTCTAGAACGCTGCACATAGTGCAGACTATTTGGTGCCACAGTGTCACAACGGTGCGAGTTCGACTCCCGCTGAGTGTAAGCAAAAATATGACAGTGTTAAAAATCTAATTCTAACGGTGTTGAGAAGCCTCGGTGGCCGAGTGGTCAAGGCAGTTTGTCTACGGTCTGTCAACACTGAGATTGCGGTTCGATTCTCACTGCAGGCAGGGTGTACTCGACTCCAATCTTAATTGACAAGGATTGCCAGTTTACCCACCGCAGGTCGGGGGTTTTCTCCGGGTGCTCCGGCTTCCTCCCCCAATAAAAACTAGACGCCATGATATAGCTGAAAAATTGCTGGAAAGTGGCGTTAAACACCATAAAACAAACAAGCAATCTAACGATGTTGGGGTTAATTTGTAGCCATATATACAGGTCTTGAAGATACAAATGACGGTGTTTCTTGTCAAAACTATAGACACAGACTGACCAACGAATGGCCTTATTCATTGAGTGTCCATTTAAATATAAAATATATATATATAAAGTGTCTAAAAGAAAACTGCTGAACCAGTACACTGATTTAGTATCGGATCGACAAACATGACGATACAGCATAAACAAAAAATAATAATATAAAAGTCTAGAAGATTATGCAACGATACAAATGACGGTGTTTCTTGTCAAAAATTTAGACACAGACTGACTAACGAATGGCTTTAGTCATTGAGTGTCAATATAAATAAATAACGTTAACAATCGTAACATATTGATCTTAAACTTTCTCTTTTCAACTTAACCCAAAACTTTTTTATAGTTGCTTCTCAGTCCGCTAACCGCGGACGTGCCGTGCAGTTACTAGGCTTTGCTCAAATATACATATTGACTGTAAACTTTCTCCAACAACTTTATATATATTGCTTCACCGTTACTTGGCTTTGCTCAAATATTCCAACAAGATGTAATCAAAATTATCAAGGAGACGAATTCATTACGCCAGACGCGCGTTTTGTCTACTCAAGACTCATCAGTGGCGTTTAACTCTAAATACTTAAAGTATTTTTCATTTGGAGATGGAATAATATAAGCCTAATGGGATCGTGTAAATACAAAATACAGGTAGTTCAAAGTATTAGATAAAAAGTCTACAGAAAGTACCCACCAGTAGACTTATATTATTCCGGAGGTCAAGATCACAGCCATTAGTCATTACATAAGGGAGTACTGTACAGTTGTCAGTTTTATAAACCATCTTATCATGAACTTCTTGATAATCATTAATTTATTATTTATTTATATTTAGAATATTTTTTGGTTTTTTTTGTTTATTTCATTGGGGTGTACAGAGAAGCACACTTTAATCCAGAATCTCTCTATCGGGCCTCCCGTTCATAGTCTTGCCACTTGCAGTTCTGCTCGATAAATAGGATTTTTATGTGATCAAAATCCTTTGGAGTGTGGTCGGGCAGTCTGAAGTGTTGGCTTATGGGCAGAAACTGATAGTTAGGTCATTCTATAGACCATTCAGTCGTTTGTGGAATGGCCGTTTGGACTCGCCAACATATTGTTAGCCACAGATGAGGCACTCAAGAATGTAAATGACATTCGAGCTTATGCAGTTAACATTAATGAATATTTTGTACTGTTTATCCGTTACTTTGCTGTAAAATGTAGACAAGGGTTCCATATGTTTGCAACATTTGCAGCGTTTTTCACCACAAGACTGACTTCTGCCAGTGACAGTGTTGGGCTTTGTAATCTCTGCTCGTACCAATAAGTTGCGGAGGCTGTTGGGTTGTTTTAACTGAACCATGGGGCTCTGGAAAGATTCTGGACAACCTGGGATTTTTTTCAGTAGATTCCAAAGTTCACGAATAGTGCTAATCGTGTTTTTCAAACAATAGTGGTAAGTTAGTATGCATTTCTTATTTTGTTATATTGAAG
Source organism: Limnoperna fortunei (assembly GCA_944474755.1). Taxonomy (NCBI): domain Eukaryota; kingdom Metazoa; phylum Mollusca; class Bivalvia; order Mytilida; family Modiolidae; genus Limnoperna; species Limnoperna fortunei. The sequence continues at coordinate 105,900,877 of OX104111.1, forward strand.
AAGGGTACTCCTCGATGTCTGCTGTGCGTTTGAGAAATTCTTTTTGATGTTATTATTTCTGTACCCCCTTCTTTTAAGGTGACCTTTTAATTTCCCTAGTCTCCTTTAAAAACGAATCATTGGTGGAACAGATTCATCGGAGTCTAATATCTTGACTATAAGGAATGCTCTTTGTTACATGAGCAGGATGACAGCTACTAGGTAAGTGGTATTGGTTGTTATGGAATACAGGTCAGTGGACAACTCATCATTTGCAGATAAAGAGCTGAAAGTATCGAGGCAATATATACGAGATTTTCAGATTTCATAAGTTAATTTGATAGAGGGGTGGACCTTATTGGCACGTGAGATACAGTTTTGTAATCCCCCATCAGTATGTATCCACTTCATATCAACATCATCAATATACCTGTACCACGATAGAGGTTTTTCAATAGACGATTGGAGTAGTTTTTTCCAATTTACCTATAAATATGTTGGCATTTGATGGAGCCATTTTAGTGCCCATAGCTGTTCCATTTATTTGCAAAATACGGTCTCCATTAAAAGTGAAGTTTTTTTTTCTTTTTTGGCACCAATGTCAGCATTGTGGCTAAACATTCAGTCGGAGGATCTTTGACTGAACGACTTTCCCAGACCTCTCTGCATGCTTCTATGCCATCTTCATGAGGAATGTTGGTGTAGAGAGGTGACATCCATAGTGAACAGAGTGGTACCCGATGGAAGGGGATTCAGAGCTGCCATCTAACTTACCAGCCTTGTTTAAAAAAACACGATTAGCACCATTCGTAAACATTGAAAATCTATTGAAAAACCGTACTGAGTGACGTGTTTGGAGAGTGCTTGTATGGTGCTGATCACTTTTGAGAAGTTTGGTTCATGTCGATACACATTTCAAAATTTAAATTACACTTGTAATAAAAATTTCAAGTTGTTTTAATTTTATGTAAAATTAATACATCTTGACGACTTTCTTTTGCGTTCAACAGATTTCATTGTTACGTGTATTTGAAATTGTTCGTTATACCCAATTTTATATTTTTGCCCAGTTAGATTTTGAGCAACCAAAATGAGCCATGGATTTGAAGCGTTTATGACGTACGTGCCATTGATTTGAGTACCTTCAAAATCGGCCATGTATTTTTCCAATCGTATGACGTCGTCTCCCATAGATCTGAAAATATGCCGTCGATTTGAGGACGTACTTCGATCTGAGTCTAACATATATGTATCTTTTAAATAGAATTCATAATTACCAGACCCAACAGTGATTAAAAGATGAACCCAATCGTGGTGTCATTCAACTGCTGTCATGAAAAGTCGACCTAATTATCTAAAACCCTGGTTGAACCTAAACTACGTATTGATGATACAGGATGGTCTTATACTTAACTCCACTTTCTTTTTGTTTATCCAAAACTTCTATGGCTGTCAACCCTACCTTGGGAGTCTTTGGCAAAAATAAACCTTTTTCTTGAAACCACACAACATTTAAAAACCATATTAGGCGGTATTGGTTGTCATGCGGTCTATATTGTAAAGATATGTCATTACACCGGCGGAGGACTCCTGTAGATGTTTACATAGAACTAACTATGCACGACTGGTTAATAAATGATGTTCTTTGTTAAAAGAAACATTAGATGACTACAATCACAGGTTACAGATTACCGGTAGAATCCTTGTTTTATATCGATAATTGATATTAAAGTATATTGAATTTACAACTGGCTTGCCCTTTTGCCAGATATTTCTCTCCTAGTGGTAGCTAGAAAGACAGAAAACAAGATGTAGTAGTATACGAGTGTAGACTTGCTTATCCTCGCCCACTTATTGCACCGATGGTCAATTATTATTTACTCCATAACACCGATGTTACACATATTCCTGTTAACACGATCTCAATGTTAAGATTTCGAACTCAAAATGAAATCTTCCGTTTTCTTCAATAATCCCAAACTTCAGAATCTGTTTTGCCTCAAGGGTCATATCGTATGGGGAGTGGAGAAGGGGAGATAAATGTTATTACTACTCAAACAATACATCCTTTAATCTTCAGATTTAGATTAATCTGTACATTTTCACGTTCACAGTTAAGTTTACTTATGCATATCATCTGTAATTTCTGTATATTTTATTTTAGGCACGAGTGCATCTAGGGTTCTATAGTGTTTATCTAAAAGAGTGGTTTAGCGTGTTTCCAAAACAACAGTTCGTCATTCTTAGGACTGAGGATTATAGTCAGAACATAGAAGAATGTATGTCAAAAATATTTCAGTTTCTTGAAGTAGGTAAGTAAACGAAATCGACACGGTTTCATTTCAATGCCTAGTAAATTCATTTTTGTATCGTGTCGTATGTTTGTCTAAATAAGGATTTGTAATCTTCCTTTCTATTTATAGAATATCTGAGCAGACATCGCGTTATTTGACGTGCATTTGAGTACTTTGTTAAGCAGCGCTTGATTTTAGCAATTATAGGAACATCGCGAGCTAACAGCAACATGTGTGTTGGGCAATGAAAATACGAACCAGAAGGGACTTTTCAGTTTATTGGCAATATTCAATTGTGTTGCAATATCGCAGTTAACCTGGAGTCAAGTCTTTCCGCTTTATTATAAAAAGAAATGTTTAGCCGAGAGTTATTCGAAAAGTATTAAAAGAATATTAACAGCTGCATACACGATTCAATCTATACCAATAGTCACAGCCCCGTGGAGGTCATTTTTGCATGCGTTTTCATATTTTACCTTTTTATTGTGAAAATAAAGTAGAACAAAATTTCAATGATATCCTGTCCATATTTTACACTATGCCTTTAGGGTTTTGTACATGTCACTAATCGTCCTTACCTCCTGCTTATTACATTGTAAGTCAGCCTTTTTATTTCTGAATGGATCTTATATTGTTTACTGTTTACAAACGTTCGGCTGCTTTCGTCACGTACAATTAGGGACAATTCGCAAGACTATCGCCGCATAAATCGAAAAGGACAAAACCAGAAGGTTTAAAACAGACAAAACTATGAAAACAGATAACATGTTTAAGCAGTTTCACGAACACTATTGTGTATAAAGAACTAAATAACAAGTTAACACATGGAATAGAAAAGTTTGTCGGACAGCAATTAATTAAAGCCTTCTTTCATCGTACCCTTGGAAAACTCATCAATTGAGATATGTTTTAGCTGGTCAGTGTGTTATATTTCTGAAAAGGAACGTGAAGTTTCCCCATGAGAAAATTATTGTATAATGTACGTTTGTAACTGTATGGTTTTCACTTCAGAATCTTTATCATTTTGTATATGCTCAAGCTGTGTAATATATTTATATACAGATACAATAGATGCACAAGAGATGGAGTTTTACGGGATTTTGTCTAAAGAACGAAAACACAAGACAAAAATGAAACAGCGAGTTCTTCCAATGTCAAATGTGTCCAAGAGACTCCTGACCGAGTTGTATAAACCTTTTAATTATGAACTAACGAATCTGCTAAACGATCGTCGTTTTTTATGGGAAAAACAATAGTTTGTATCTTCAAGTTCGAGCTATCCATATCAGAAAAACATCAATAATGTTGCAGTGTATGAACTGATTCATCAATGTTGTTGGTCTTCCAATTTTAATTTGAGCGACACTAATAAGTGCTATGACCTTTGGTATCTTATGCTGATATACCTGACTGTGTATATCAATCATGATTTTAAAATACTGACCGGAATGGCGACAACTGTGATGTTTGTGGTCTGATGATGATGTAGGTGAATGTTCAGTGACGGAGAATGGATAACAACAAAATCGAAGATTGTAAACAAATCACGTGATTGTCCAAATTTCTTCATATAGAATTTCAAGCGACTTTCCCTCTTGTTTAATGTGTCTTTTTGGCAGATTTTGCAAAGGCTATTCGTTTTTAATATGTAATACGATGATGATGATGATGATGATGATGATGATATGTTAAATTAATCTTAGCTATTCTACAGTTAGAGATCTTAGCTTAGCTCGATTTAATTTCTGTTTGTTTATACACGTCACGGTTTAGAAGCATATAATAGTAGTGAAATTTAACCTTAAAACGTGGAATACAACAACGAATTTCTACAGCTCTAGTAAGAGTTCCAAAAACGATTATTAAGATCATATTGATCAACATTAACGAAATAAAGTTGTACTACTGTGTTTAATACATGAATATTTCATTGTATTAAAGTGATATAAAGATAATGGTACATGGTTCTAGGTAGCCCTATCAAAGATTGAAGCGGACATTTAGTCGACTCTTCCCCACCCCTCTTTTACCTTAAGTCTTTCATTTCCAGAAACACTTAGTGTTTATTTCCCCTGACATGTAGATAATTATGCCATACGTTATGTGTAAACGACCTCAAACAAGTAAGTATGATATAAAAATGTGCAAAATATAGGTCATTTTACCCGCTGTATTTCAATAGTATCAATTCGTGCAGTTATTCACTAATTCGAACAAATTCAGGACTTAAAAGTAATCTGACTGACGTCACGCAGTTTCGTTACCTTTTTCTTAGAAAACTATTAATTCTACTGTTCATACAATTCAAAACATATCACTAGGAAGGGTAAAGAAGAAAATATATCAGGTATATTTACTTACAGAACTCGTTTAGTTTATATATGTTTACATTATCAGTCCTTATTCTCCTAAATGCGAAATTCTTTTCATTACACACGCGGTAAAATCTAAATTCATAGATTTTTTTTACCAAAGACTTAATTAAATCCATTTATTACAGGTTATCAGCTCCAAACCTGTCTCACAATGTTGCCATCCAATACATGCCAACGCTACCGATTTACGGTGTAGACTAGTACCAATTTACTATGTAGATTACCGATTTTTAGGTCAACAATTTGAAGCGATGTGTGTGATACATATATAGTCTTACTGTATTCGGCGCAGAATATAGAGATGTTAGCCGAAATTGCACGAATTCCGAAGTTATTCTGCTTGTTTTGGTTTAAACTTAATCACAACAACGTTTCAAATTTGACCGTGTGACGTCAAAATTATTTCCCAGCATGCAATTACAGCATATGAATGAAATTTATTGCATATAAACGCAAAAATTATACCAATTGAATGAAATTTATTGCATATAAACGCAAAAATATACCATGTAATTGAAAAAATTATACAAATTTAACGTGAAAAATTGAATATAAATGAAATTATAAAATTTTTACAACCAATCATGCCATGACAGTTTCTTTTTGTTTGGTACATACGACATGTAATACATGCAGTTTTTTGTAAAATTATACTTCTATACGACGTTGCCTGGCTGTATATTGAATATCTTACGAACAAATTTATTGCAATTCAATCTATTTTTGACGTCACTGAACACAATCACAACGACGTCACTGAACACAATCACAACGACGTAACTGAACACAATCGCCCTTCGCAACAACGTCAAAAACATTCATGGCATTGAACGTAGATTTTGATTGAATACTTATGGCACTGAAATGGTTAACCTTTTCTCTGCCACAGGGCCAAAAAAGTGGCCCTATTATTTTGCTTTCAAATTGCCACAGGGCCAATACATTGGCCATATAATACAATAAAGTCTTAATCAGAATTATGCAAATGAGCCGAAACTATAACCATACTTCATACTATGGTTACGTTATTGATGGTTTTATATCATGAAAGGTAAAACAACTGACATGTATACTGTGACGTCATGTTACGGTGACGTCAATCTACATGACGTCACGCCGATGTACGTTTCGTGTACTCATATCGTATGTAATGTCGGGCATCTGGATTCGAGTTTTTTCACCAGAGGAGAGGGATGTTAGATCGTTGATGAGTAATCCTGGACCACGCAATTTATGTCTCCATGCGGTGCTAAACCCTGTAGTGTAATTCATGTTAATTTTCACTCTGAATCTGATGTAAAAAATCGTTATTGAAACAAACAGGTGAAAGAAAATTATTAAAAAATCATGTAACGGTTTGAACTTCTTTATCCCCGGGATCTAACCCAATCTTCAATCGCCTTCATCTCGTATTGTATCTATCAATTTGTTGAAAGTATAATATACATGCACCCAAGTGTCGTGTGTCCATTCTCGTCCATCGCTAGTTGAACAAAGGAACGAAAAACCTTCACTTATAATTCTATAGTCGGGGCGCCGCTACTGTATCTTTGTAAACCTGCATCTTCTGACATAATTCAAGACATCCGTCTTTTAAATAAAATCATATAATTGGCACTTTCAATGCGGCACAAAAATTGCAGTATTTTTATAATAGGCTCTCACGAAAAAAAAACCAACGTGACAAAACATAATTTAAAGAACTATAATGTATCTCGTAAAAGCAGACATTTATGATGTCAGAGTCAGGTAAGCCCGGTGTCTTCCTGAGTAAAAGCGGACACTGTCGAGTATTTTTAGAAATTACAAAAAATCAGGCTTATGTCGATTTCTTCGTTTTGTTTGTTTGGGACCTATATTTCACATGAAATAAGAAAAAAATGTTTTCACGTCACCTTTACATGCAAGCTACATGTAATTTTATGTGAAGTTGAATTTAGATCGTAATGAGACTGGTACACATAGGCCAGAGCTAATTAATGCCAAAAACGTGGAAGGTTTCGACAAATATGCGCCGAGTGTGATATCAGTGTATTCCAGACATATTCGCTTGTTGTAGTATAAGTTATTATATTCTATCACGGAAAGGAAATCACTTCAGAAATTAATTCCCCAACTCTAAAGTAAAAATTCATATAGTTTAGGGCATAATATTGAGCAATACATAGAGTTAGTTAATTCATATTTAATCAAATAATGGGAACAACGATTTTTTGCACTATAACTCACATAAATTTGCAAGTTGTTAGACATGCAGAAAAGTTCCCAAAATATCAACTATTTAAAAAGATTCATAATTTCATATATTAGAAGTCCTAACTAAGATACAAACAGTCATATTTTAACACAGAAATTTCGAGGTCGCATGTTTATCGGAAGCTAGTGGTTATATACCAATAAAAAAGAATTGACAAGACACAACTTACATTCTAGATTTGCCTTTATTTGTAATCTGGTCTACATTTTTTTTGTCTATAAATAAAATAAAAATACGACAGGCACAGAACAATGTAGAGAAAAATTCATTATGTAGATAAAAAGTTGATGGTCTAAAAAGATGTTTACATAATTTTTTGTTCCTATTTGAAACTGCAACGTTCCACTTTTTGTTCACGTACGTTCTCGTGTGAAAAATGGCACAGAACAGACAAAAACAACAGAAAAAATGAAAAAGCTCTACGCATAGAAAAAGTTATTTAAGTTTAAAACGTTTGCTGACGGTTTCAATGGGAAAAGGACAATTCTACTTTTTTCAATAGTAGAAATAATCCCAAGTTCCCATGTGAAAAATGAAATTCCCATGGGAACTTACAAAATTTTCCAAGGAAGCAATCGTCGTTTTCTGGCACATTATTACAGTCTGTTGTCTTTTTTTTACATAAAATTCAGTTCATGCACCTAATATTAAGGCATGTCGGATTTGTCAAATCTAAATTAGTAAATTTGTTTCAGAAGATGTATTAACCAAATAAGTGAGAGTCGTAAAGGGTGTACTTTGCTCCACTAATTTCTGAATCTCAGATTTTATTTACAAGTATTTGTTAACACTAATACCACCATAATAATTTTAAAAGTATTTAATATTCGATATGACATTGTTTGTGTTCCTCCAACGAAAGTTGGGGGACACAGATTTTCGGTATGTTTGTTCGTTCGTTCGTCCGTCCCATCTCGGGTTTAACTTGCGTTTAAGTTTTTTTTATAATTTTTTTATGAATATTACTTCACATCTTTATGAACCTTGGTATATAGTTACAACAAGATAAGATCTTTTCACTGGTGAAATTCTGCAGGGCTGTGCCAAATATTTCCCGCTTGAATGAACTTGAGAAAACAGGAGGTGTCACACTTGGCACACCGTGACGGCAATAGAACTAGAAGATCCCAGTCATTTCCTGTAAATTGGTTAAACCAAAAGAATGTATAGTCTGTTCGAATCGTTGTAGGGGACAAGAGCTGTCCGTTGTGTAGGGAAGGGCTTCATCCATTGTGTGCAAAGAAGCATTACTGTCAAATGCGTGATCAATAAAGTCGTGCTCACGTCTCATCATTTACTTTTAATACACAAGAAATAAATTATTTTTCTTTCAAACTGTTTGTTCAGAATAATTTTAATTTAAAAAAACCCCACATGTTTAAAAACAAAAAACTTTTGGTTTTCAAATACAGTTTGTATTTGTTTTTTAATTACGTATTTGAACATTCTTTCGATTTTTGTCAGCGTTCCTAGCAAGAACAATTTGTTTGTTTGTTTGATGGTGTTTAACGCCATTTTCAGCAATTTTTCAGCTATATCATGGCGTCCAGCTTTTATTGGGGAGGAAGCCGGAGTACCCGGAGAAAACCCCCGACCTGCGGTAGGAAAACTGGCAATTCTTGTCAATTAAGATTGGAGTCGAGTACACTCTGCCTGCAGTGAGAATCGAACCCGCAATAATCAATAGTAGACGAACTACGTTAACCACTCGGCCACCGAGGCCCCAAGAACAATTTGTTCATTGTGTTCGGGCACAACAGCACAAGTAGTTTATTATGAATTGAAATAAGAAGGAATATATTTATTTTAAACTCTAAATGTGGTAGCAATACAGGGTAGAAATTCTGCACATAAACTGACATTCCATATTAAGTTACGTCATGTTCATAACTTGTCAATGGATTTTTCACTAAAATATGAAGCTAGCGATTTTTTTTCCAAGCGTATTTTTCTAAACAAAAACGAGAATTCAATGGGTAACTCGACGGGCGTCTAATTAGAGGCATGCACTTCTTACTCGTCCGGAGCACCTGAGTGCACACATGGTTTTTATTGGGTTCGGGTTACTCTCTTTCTGTTTTTTATGTTTTTGGTTTTTATGTTGCGTTTGTCTATATTCGGATTTGTAACTGTCCCTTAACTTTGGCTCTTGTTGTTCGGTCGGTTTTCTTTGCTATTTTTCTTAGTAGTTCAAAATATTAAAGCAGCGAGTAACAAGTGTTTGTGATTTTTTTTCCAGAAATGTATATCACGGTTTTAACTCTAAAAAAGAACTAAGAAAAATATCAAGTGTGAAATAAACTTTCAATTCACTAAATCAATAAACATAAATTATGAATTGAATTTCATGAGAATCTTTGTTGTTGTTGTTGAATATTAAGTCTAACGTTTTGGGTTCGAGCGGTTCCGAAGACGTAATTAATTTGTAGTTGTCTTACAGATTGCACAGGAGTAAAGTCGACGTCCGTAACGCTTGGTAATTTTATAGCCTTCGAGGATTTCTGTTCTTTAGGAAACACGTATTTTAACTTCTGATTCTTCTCGTCACATTTTCATTGGAAATATATAAATTCTGTCAGAATGGGAACACCAATATTTTTTTTTCCCGCGCTTAAAAAAAAGCACTGCCATTTCCTATACAAGCAATAACGTTTATGACGTCAAGACTTTCATTGTTAACGTCACAATATCATTCAACATAACAATTGACAAAGCAAAACGACTCTGGCGTTTTGTATGCACCAGTCTTATAAATGCCATGGCAGTAAAAGGGTTAAAGACCGGGTCCAGGGTATAAAAGGGAAGCAATTCTGTAAAACATGAAGGTTTTCAAATTTTGGGCAGGGTTAAGGTCTGAGAGATATTTTTTGATTTTATAAAAAAAACAGGGATATTGTTTTCTTAAATTTTTACCACAGTTGCTAGAACCAAAAAAATTGACTTGTACTCAAAATTCTGTTTATAAATAATAGTTTTTAAAGAAATTATATTATTTTAAAGATTTGAAGCATAGAAATTTTCAAATTCAAATTGTATGATTGACATATGAAGGAGGAGATAGTCATGACAACAATGTTTGTTGATATTTACAACGGAAGTAGTAAACAGCATGCCATCATGCACGTATCTACTCACCAGTCTGGCTCTGTCATTCACATGGCTAATTATCCATTTATCATAAGTCACTAATCCAATCAAATATTTTCCTTGAAATTATCGCATGAGATTATAGTCACTTATTTACTTATTATTAGTTTCATTAATTATGTGTGTGTGTTTTTTTAAATATCAAATTAAAAGAAAACGTATTTTATTCCCACAAATGCCCCATGTAAGGTATACTGTCAGGATTTGGATGCCAACTTCTTACAAGTTTTAACACACAAAGAGGCATTATGTCTCTTTTATGCCAGATAAATTTTTTGTATTTTGGATCTATCTCAAGGGCCAATTGTTTCTTTGCTAAATATCTATCATCCTTCCAAACTTCACGATGAAACATCATTGTCCAGAAGTATTTATATTTTTCCTTTCTTAAACAATGATTTCTAGAATGTTTTGGTTGCATTTCATTTTCCCACCACATTTGTCTATTTGTTTCATCTGTTTCACACGGTTTACAGAAGCAATAAGGACATTATTCACTTTCAGGATCTTGGGGAATAACAAAACTATTTGATTCTTCCTCTACATCCATATCATGAACTTCACTGTCATATGTTTGTGTTGATTTGTCTGTACATAATTCTATTTTCTGTAGAATTACTTTGCTCATTTATATCCCAATTATACTGATTAAATAAACTATAATATGTTTCTTTTTGTTCATCAGTTACATGCAATGTTATTTTTTTAAGACACAATTGATTATTTAGATATTTGGCACACTCATTCATAGAATTTTTCACAAAGTAATAAATTTTTTACTTCCCTCCAAATTTTGTTTCCCAGTCAAAAGTTGGCGGCTTAGCCAAAGGCTAATTAAGTTTTTAACATATTATGTTTAAAGCGAGTAAAACTATTTTCGAATTGTATTAAATAAGATAAACTTATAAAATATATTATAGTTTTTCTATATCCAAATATTGACTCTATAATGGAGAATAACTGCAAATAAACCTTTGGTAACCTTAGTATATACTGCACATGATAAAGGTCAGGGACTGAGGTACAAACATGGGTTAATGGAAAATAACAATGACTAGTTAAAAAAAACTGAAAAACAAAAATTATTAAAAACAAAACTTTATTGTAAGGTTATTTATGAGACGCATATGTTTGTGATTATACCAAAACTGGAACATTATAATGTAAACAAAAAGTAAATAAAGACCACTGCAGGTAACTTTCATGGTTCTAAAACATTGACCATGGAACCTCATTGCAAGAGGTCATGTTACATAAACTTATAAACATCATAAAGTTGTGCCTATTGCTTTTGTACATATGAATATGCTATAATTCTGAGGCTAAAATGGAAAAGGAAACAAAGAGACTTGCTTTAAAATATCTGTTCCTGGGGACGACTGTAAAAGACTGTCTATTCTCTCAAAATTACAACAAATTCTCAGTGTTTTTAATTAAAAAGCTAAATCACCCTGTAAACAATGCAGATATTCTTTAGCATGTTTTTGACAACTCACGATGTTGAAACATCGAACTCTACTAATATGAAATCCATGGATCTAAATACATACATTCAGGCAGATAAAAAGGATGTGAACAAACCATTTTTTCTGACAAATGAAACAATTAAGAAACTTACAAATGTGATTGAAAATCATTCTTTGTTTTGTAAAGGTCATTTAAAACTGAAAAAATTAAATGCAAAGGGACATGTAGCAGCTGTGTGATTTCAATGTGACCTGGATAAACATCATACAATGTTGTGGTCTTCATCTCCGTATCTCCCTAATGGAGAATATCTTGTCAACTCAAGATTGTTCCATGGATATACATGTAGTGGAATGCTGCCGGTGCACTACAACAGATTTGCAAAAGGAGCCAATATTGGTCATCTAAATAAATCCAAACAAAGTTATATGTTTCAGCGTCATAAACAGTATATTGATGAGGAATACAATGAGAGCATAAATACAGCATTGCTTGAAGAAATAGGAATTATGAAGACCTTTCAGGTATTGATATTATGACAGATGCCCGTCATGGCTGGTGAAAAAATGCCAAAGACAGTAGTGTAGTTGCAATTGGACAACATTTGCACAAAGTTCTAAAGTGTGAACACATTACAAAGCGTGATGATAAAGTGTCACAACGTCATGAAAAAATTGGAACTGAACGCATTTACCAGTACCTGGAAGATATAGATGTTGAAGTCAATGTGCATGCACATGACAGAAACATTTCCAGAAACTTAAATAAGACTGTACGAGACAGGGGTACAACAACTAACCAAAACGATCCCTGGCATGCAGTGAAAAAGGTTAAAGCTGCTATGCAAAAAGTTTCTGTAGGACCAAAATATCTTGAAGACAAGACTTGGACAAATCAGTTAGAGGACAAAGTTGAATCTGTGGCAACACATTTTCATTAGGCAATCCGGAATTGTGAGGAAAATGAACTTGAACTGAAAGACTCATTGCTCAACATAGTAGAACATTATAAAAACAATCATGAGAAGTGTCATCCTGACTCGAGATGTAAGCGTGATAAAAACTATGAACCTAAAAGAATGGTGTTAACAAAACCAGTGGCTGAAAAACTTCTTCTTGGTGTTATTAGGAAATCCACCATTTTTACACATCCTGACGATTATGTTTTTGCCCGAGACACTTCATATGTTGAAAGTTTCAACAACACCATGAACATGTTCCAGGATAAAAGAATTGCTTTCAGTTATGCCAATTATCTAGCCAGAAGTCAGCTTGCTGTAGTGCATTGGAATGAGAATGTTGACCGGGCATATACTTCTGTATGGAACCCAAACCGTAGAAAAGCACCAAGAAGTGTTGTTGGAAAGAAAAACTATAAGGCTCCCACCTATTCATACAGGAACAATATTTGGAAAAGGCACATAAATGCACTTAATTAGTTTGTGAAATTTCCATTTTGACTGTGTTTACTTTTGTTTTTATACTAATATTCCAAGGAAATTTTGAAAATATACTGTAGTACAGACATATAAGACATAATTTATTTCCAATTAAGGTCCCTTAAAGGGCATCATCATTACAATAATACAAATTTTTGAAATTATATTCACCTATAACTTTATTGATGGATTTACTTTCTTTATTATAAGTAAGTTTTGTTTACATTACATTATCCACAGCATGAATACACTCTAGCATTATATATTAGCATGTGATAATCAGCTGTTTCTACTAAAAATAATCTACTGCTTATCTAAGTCCCGTCCACACCCTTATAGGCTTAATTGCTGTAGGGGTGTAAAATTTTCTAGGTCAGACCCGGTCTTTAAACACCCTTCAAATAAACGTTAATTCAGTAATTAATAAAAAAATCTTTTTGTTTTTGTTCAAACTTATTCATTTTTACTTACCATGTGACGTATTTTCATTACATTGCAGTCGTCTACATATGGTTCTCTCTACAAAGTTTGTGTTGTTCGTTACGATCTATTGTGTAATCCAAGATAGGACTTAGTTTAATATAGAAACCTATAAGAACATTTTGTTAAAATGCTTCTTCTCTTAAAACATTCGTTGAATGGAAATCTACAAAGTTCATTCCTTATGTCTATTCGAATTTCAAACACATGTTCATTGCTTAACTGCACAGTATAGGTAGGGTCCCAGCGCTCGACCCACAGAGCTGTTGTCGATAGGGGAGGTCCTGTCGTTGGGGGTTGTCTTGTTTTAATACGACAACATTACCGCGGACCACTCAGTATAACGATTTTGGAGAGCTCTACGCTTCTTGTGCGATAAAGGCTAAATTCTCCCTTTTTACCCAACTCTGCATACTGTTACAGTGGCCGTCACAATAATACTCCCTTTAGCCCACCTTTTTTGTTAATTTATTGTTTGTAAACTTTTTCTCGTTCTGAATATTGCTCGGTGGACGTTCATCAAACATTCATCAATCATTCTTTAAATCATTATTTTGGTTGTTAGTAAGACAACTTTGCATGCAATACATTTTTAAAATCAGATTAATTTCTTCCTAACACTGTCATATTCTCTGGATGATATCTAATTTTTATTGAATCGCTATACAAAAACACGTTCATTTAATACATATACGAACTACCATCAAACGTACAACAAATCACGCGATACCAAAAACCAAAAGACGTATATCTCGCTACTGGTCGGCTAACGGTAAAGATTTAGAATTGCTGGTGATTAACGGGATGCTTCATTAAGTTTGCTCGCTTACTTTTGTATAAATTAGTTATAAAAGGCTAGTGATTGTATAGAATCGTTTTGGTTTAAACATATTTTCTTTGCTTAAATGTTCAAACGGGACAAGACATAAGTTAGACAAACTTATCAAGTCTTAGAATATACAGTATGTCACAAATGAACTTTCGTGGTGCATGCATACAAAGTAATACGAATTATACTATGCAAGATATTTACAACAAGAGATAAAGACTAAGAAAAAAATAATGGATAATGGAATAAATAGATAATAGGGCCGAATGTTAAAAGTAATTCTATAGCTGAAAAAGTACGTCGTATATTAAAACAATATTGTTTCAAATTTCACTAAAAATAAACAGCTGGTCACTGTTATTTCTTTTAGATTCGTAAAAAGGAAACACAAATGCAGTCTTATAGAATGTGTGTATAGCACCTGAATACAAGACTCAGTTAAAAGAGCAAGCCTGTGCAATGTGCAATGTTTCAAGCGTGGCATAAACCTTACAATTATGAATTAATGTATTGTTATTATTGTAGAAGGAGGTCAACAAAATCTTTGTAATCGGTACTGATCAGAAATACATGGACATCGTCTAAAAATATTACTCTGAGAAGAGTTCTACTCACAAACCTTTTTCCAAAAATCTCAAGACATCTTTTCTTTCAGAGGTTTTACCAATTGAAGAAGGCAATTGTTTAGCTGCACCGTACATTACTGTTGGTAGTCTCATTCTGTATCGCAAGATGTCCACTAGTGTGCTCGTAAGTAGGTTCTTTGTTCAGCAATAGTGTGAATTGGGTTCTTTTGTTACTGTTTCTTGTACAACACAAACAATCCAGTGACGGATTACAGACACTTTGAATATGTTTAAGCATCTGGTATTTATCACCAAGATCTTCTTCAACTGTATACATATATTGGTCTTTTGTGTGAATATATACATTTGATTTTATTAAACACAGTTAAAACTAATGTTTCGGCGTTTCTTCAAACCTCGGAATTGAATGCAATATAAGAGACTGAAAATGATGAAAAAGCGAGGTTTACTCGACAGTTAGAAAGTATGTGTTGGAGACTGATAGCTGTGGATCACACATCATGAGGATGCCATATAAGAGCTGTTACGTGTAGAGAGCGATTTTTAACACATTTACATGGGAAAAAATGCACCATGTGTTTTACATATGTAAAACATATTTTTTACGGGTGTATTTTCACATACGTAAAACATACGTTGAGGACCTTCATGTAAAACGTATGTAAAAATACATATGGTTTACGTATGTATTTCATATGTTTTACGCCTGGTATGAAAAACACATGTATTAATTCATATGTATTACGTATGTAATTCATGCGTTTTTTGTATGGTTTGAAAAAACTATTTCAAATAACACCTACCTTCCTCATGTATTGTTTTGTTACAGGTTACTTATAAAAATCTGCTTTAATACTCTGCTGTTATATTTCACTTCCATCAATCAAAGTGATATCTAAATTCAACATGCACATGTGACCAGATTGCCCAATTGGAACATTACAGCTCAATTATAACAATTTATACGATTAATATGACTTATTCAGAGTTAGAGACATTTAAAACTTTGTATAATGCAAGTATAATGATTAATAAGAGATTACTATTTCATGAAGACCAAATTGCAGGGATGTGCATAAAAGCCTTATGAAACCTAAAATTTCAAGGATATCATGGGGATGAATAGAGAATGTCAAAAATATATTTCTCACATTATTGTTGTTGGGCTAAAATCATATTAAAATCAAAATCATATTTTATTATGAGTGATAACTAATGGTGTGTCTCTGAGTGTCAACTAATGGAGTGTCTCCGAGTGATTGTCTCTGACTAATGGAGAGTCTCTTGAGTGATGACTAACTGAGTGTCTCTGAGTGATGACTAACAGTGTCTCTGAATGATGACTGAGTCAAGCTGAGTGATGACTAATGGAGTGTCTCTGAGTGATGATTAATGGAGTTTCTCTGAGTGATGATTAATGGAGTGTCTCTGAGTGATGATTAACGGAGTGTCTCTGAGTGATGACCAATGTAGTGTCTCTGAGTGATGACTAATGGAGTGTCTCTGGACTGTTGCCTATTCCTTTGTTGTCTGTGGTGCTAAAAAAAACCAAAAACATTTACATTGTATTTCTTACACCTGAACTAATTTTACAAAACAATTACTAATTTATATTGTTACAGATATTTTTTATTCTTGAACTAGTCTTTAAAAAAATACCGTTGAATAATTTTACCATACACATTCACATGCTCCCGAAGGGCGCGAAAATGGTAGAAAAGTAAATATTTTTGTAGTACTATGAGCTGAATTTTCCTTTTTAGCACTCATTTTCCTTAAATTCCAGTGTCTTTTTAACGCTTTTTTCTTTTAAAATAATGTATGTCATTGAGTGCAAGCGTGACCCATAGGAAAAGCTAGTTTGTTTTTATTTTCGAAAGCAAAAATTATCTTAACTGCGTTATAAACTTAAATTTAAAGACTTACAATACTTACTAATATTAAGGCAAACATTAGCCTTGACTGCTCCATTGATTCCAGCTTTTTTCATAGAATGGCTTGAAGACTGCCCAGAAATCTATATGGCACTCTAGGTCATCACTCACCACATTCATTAGTTTTTTAGAATACAGAAATGATCTCTGAAAAAAATATTGTATAATGTAATTATTTCACATCAATGTCATGATGACACATAAACGGCATTAAAAAGATACATACAACACTTATTTGTAAGGTTTTAAAAATATTGCCTATACATGTTTGTCAAAAAGTAGTTCCACATATCTTTTTTGTTATTCACTGATAAAAAACTATTATGTACTTGGTAAAATATATTTTACAAATTTTTTAACTATAAAAAAGAATATTATGTATCTTCCCCAATAATACTTTCCTTTTTAATACTTTTTTCTCCTTTATATAAATTTTGTCAAAAATTCACTTGCCCGAAAGGAATTTTACTGACTATTGACCAGTGCTAATTTCAAAGACTAATTGATGCACATCTCCATATGATGTACTTCCTTCTTGTTAACTTTCATTAAAATCCGTGTATACTATATAAAGCCATTTAGGAGCAGTTGCACTTAAGATGTATGAGGACAGATGGACAGACAGACAGGGTGATTTTCCTATTGAACACTTTGTTAAATAAGTCCACGTCCAATTTATATGTCTCCCCTGAATGATATTCGACAGCAATAAAAATTCTTATTTTTCATATCTCCATATGGTATACTTCCTTTATTGAACGTTTCATAGGAATCTATCAAGCTGTTTAGGATATTTTATGAAAGGATATAAAGGGGAATGAACATGAGACCATAACACATGTAAACTTAAACTGCAATTAATTTTTATGAGCTGTATGGCCATTTCGGAATTTTATTCCTCATCAGCAGCACAAGAACCCAAACATAGGAAATCCACAATTAAAAAAAAGTGTTGAAAATGCATAAAACCAAATAAAATCAGAATAATCAGTAATATCAAATATATCTAAGGACAAACTAGGATGGAGGGCGTTAAAAATTAGGTTTTAGAATTTACATAGATTAAGATAATAGTTATTATTAAATTGTGCACATGACATGCATGAGATATAATCTCATGTAAAAGTACACCATAACTAAGAAAAATAAAGAGAATACATCTGAAACAATGGGAATCGTTTTACTAAATCCACACGGCATTAAAGACAAACTCCTGTAATAAATATTTTATGAAAGGATATGGAGCAACTGAACATGAGACCATAACACATATGTAAACTCCAACTGCAATTAATTTTTATGAGCAGTTGTGCTTACAAGGTATGTGAACATATATTTACTTTGTTTGCAGGGAGTAACAATAAACATTAAAACAACACTTGAAAATGGGTAAAAGACAGAAATGGCAGAATTTCGTTTAACATGAAGTAGATGAGCAATAGACCTGAAATCGAATCCCACCTTGTGGGACCTTATGCTGATGCAGCATACCAAACAAGGGGTTGCACTAATAAGTCGTGCTAAGCATACCCCCACTCGACCATTCTGAAAACAGAAAGTAGATGACAGACTGACCTGGAAAGGGGAGGCACGATACATCTTATCATGCTTAAGCTGTGTACCAATTTGAAATAAATTACTTTTGTTAAAGCCGAGAAATCTGTTACGAAAATTTTTCCATTTTTGACCCTTAAAATAGTCTAAGTCGGCAGGAAATACAGGAAGTAGATGACCCACTGACCTGGAAATGGGAGGCACGGTATAACTCATCATGCTTAAGCTGTGTACATGTTGTACCAAATTTGAAATAAATTCCTTTTGTAGAAGCCGAGAAATCTGTTACAAAATTTTTTCCAGTTTTGACCCTTAAAATAGTTTAAGTCGGCTTGGAAAACAGGAAGTAGATGACGACTGACCTAGAAATAGGAGGCACAGTACAACTCATCATGCTAAAGCTGTGTACCAAATTTGCAATCAATCCCTTCAGTAGAAGCTGAGAAATCTGTTACGAAAAATTTTCTTTCTTGATCCTTAAAATAGTCTAAGTCGGCTCGGAAAACAGGAAGTAGATGACTGACTGACCTGGAAAGGAGAGGCACTGTACATCTCATCATGCTAAAGCTGTGTACCAAATTTGAAATCAATCCCTTCAGTAGAAGTTGAGAAATTGTACCGGACGGACAGACGGAAGGACGGACAAGGTGATTGCAATATAGCCCCCTCTCTTACGAGTGGGGGTATAATATCAAAAGGCTGTGATAAGTGGTTGCTGAAAAAACTGTTTTTAATATGTACTAGCTGTGCATAAATCCATAGTTACTTAATGATTACCATTAAGGTTTCATATAAGATTACTTGTAATACTTGTATCAAGAGTATACTTTAAATTGTTATTGTTTTTATATAAGGTTTAAGGTTAGGGAGGACACCTGACCCAAAAAATTATGCCGAATTTAAAATGTCAAATTTTTTAATATATTGATATTAGGTATATTCTCTTTCTTGTGTAAAAATATTGGACCCACTTTCCAGGCTTGTATTCAAAATATTTAGGATCAGTTTTCCAAAATTACTATAGATTATATAGGAAAGGCTAAATAGTTAGCATAAAATCTCGTCTCAGAAAAAATCTACGAATTTATATCCTATTTTTATTTGATCAAAATTAATGTTATACAGTATACATGTATTTTGAAATAAAACAATAAAAATAAGGGGTTACCAGCTAAAGTTTTTGTCTACATTACAAACCTTTGTAATTCAGGGGCCAATTTTCTCATGAATTATCTCCCTTGTTTTTTTTGTTTAATCTATTTATTATGGTATGGTTCATGCATTTGTTTAAAAATTAATGCATTTAGATTTAGTTTTAAAATATGAACTAATTTTATAGAAGTTTAATATATTGATTAGCATAGTTTGCACTTTTTGCATTTTTAGCTATGTATGGTACCATGACAGGTGTCCTCACTAACCTTAAGATACATCATTACTTATTTAAAGACTTGCAATACTTACTAATATTAAGGCAAACATTAGCCTTGACTGCTCCATTAATTCCTCAATAGAGCAGTTCCTCTGGTGAATGAAGCTGCTGAAATCTTTCAATGGGAGGCCTTGAACGTCAAGTCTTCCCATTCTTAATTTCATAAACCAACTTGAAGAGAATAAAAAAGGGTTATTCAAAATGATTCTTGCCACACATAAAACTAGAAAAACTGAGCAGCTGCTCACAAATAAATATCACCACCCAAATTCAATCAGATCAAATTTTTAAAAAAAAAGTGAGTGAGTTGGGTGTTAAAAGGGATGCACATCTACATATATAATGCCAGAAAGATTGTGTGAAAATTTTCATGGTCACTAAGTACAGGGATGAACAATGTGTTTTTACACTTCTCTGACAGTTTTTCAGAAGAATAACCTCAGTCTCTTTAGGAAAATATGGGGATAAACAACAGTTTGTTTTAATATCTAGTAAGATAAAATAAAGCAAAGGTGAACTTTCTTAATTTTCTATTGAAATGCATTGTAATTAAAAGCAGCAAAAAGTCAAATTTAAATATGCTCTATATCAGATAATATAATTGAATAATATTTGGTACATTAGTTGATAGTGTCTATTGCTTTAAGTTTTGCCCATTTTTGTGGATTTTTATTATGTGCCATGAATCACAATATAAGCTAATCTGCCTTGATTTTACACGGAGCTGTACTTAAATAAAAAGGTGAACCAACACTGTTAAATTTACATTTAAATTCTGTTTCTGTTTCTGTTTCTGATACGTTGTAGGTACCAATCTTGGCTTTTATACAACGGAGTGGTGGGCGCCACGGTTTTATTGGCGATGATTTCGTAGGGCGGTACTGTGGAGATTTGCTAGTTGGTATCACTAATGCTTTGGTGTTTGTGCAAACTCTCTTGTTAACTATGTTTGTTGTTTCGTGGTTACTATATTGTTTTGGTTTTATTGTTCTCCTTTGTTTTTGGAAACTAATGAATTCCTGGGTTGGCATTGCCGGTACTAACCCCTCAACCACCTTGTACATCAGTAATAATCGAAGGCTTTGTCGTCGCTCTTCTAGTGATTCCAGTTCTAGTTGCCTCTTGAAGTTTGAGATGGTACCAGGTTCTCTTGTTATGTAGTCTTTTTTTATGAATCTGGCGGCTCTGTTTTGAATCCTTTCTAATTTATCTATGTCCCCTTTCATGTATGGATTCCAGATTGTTGCTCCATATTCCATGATAGATCGTACTAGGGCGATATAGGCTGTTTTTCGGCAGTTTTCCGGGACATTTTTAAGGTTCCTTCGGATGAAGCCAAGTGTGGCATTGGCTTTTTTACACACGTTGTTGATATGGATTTTCCATTTTAGATCGTTGGATATTTGGAGACCAAGATACGGGTTGTCTTCTACTTCTTGTAGGATATGGTTGTTGAGACTATAGAATTTTGTTCTTTTCTGGTTTATAGACATGATGTAACACTTCTTTGCATTGAAACGCATACCCCATTTTTCCGCCCATATTTCTAAATTTTCTAAGTCAGCTTGCAGTTTGTCTTGGTCTTCCTTTTTGTTGATGGTTCTATATAGTAGGCAGTCATCAGCAAAGAGTCTGACGGTTGAGGATACTGAGTCCGGGAGGTCGTTAATATGGCAGAGAAATAGGATTGGGCCCAGTACTGTTCCCTGTGGTACTCCAGAGTCTACTGTGGTCTTTCCTGAGTATTCTCCCTCTACTACGGTTTGCATGGTTCTTGTGGTGAGAAAGTTTTTTAGCCATGTGTGAGTGTTTCCTTGTATCCCATATTGGTGTAATTTGTGGAGCAATTTGTTATGAGGTACTGTGTCAAAGGCCTTTGAGAAGTCTAATATGGCTATATCTACTTGTTTGCCTTTGTCATATTCTTTTAATAGGTCGTTCACGGTTGTAATTAGTTGGGTTTCGCAAGAGTACCCAGATCTGAATCCATGGTTTAGACTAGTCAGTATGTTGTTCTCCTCTAGATGGTTTAGTATGTTCTTGCATATGATGTGTTCCAGAATAGGAACACATATATAAAGACAGTTATGTCATAGACCTGTAATGTACAGGTCTATGTTTATGTTATTTTGAATGTGAACCTATTCCACATCAGTCATCTCTTTAAAAATATTTCTATTAACACAAGCATATTTGTTATTTTGGTTTTGACATCCGTTTGTTTAGTTTCAGGGTAGATACAATTTGAATACAAAAATTGAAGAATGTGTCCATGGGACACAGATGCCCCCGCTAAATGAAGTCCCAAACAGGAAGTAGTTGTCCGACAGGTCTGAAAGTCGCTTAGGACGTACAACTTGTGATATTGAACCATTCTGCCAAATTTCAAATTGTTCTCATGTACGGTTTCTGAGAAAAGCTTGACGGAAAGACGTACGGACAGACGGACGGACGGACAGGAGTAAAACTTAATGCCCCCTGACATATAGTCGCGGGGGCATAAAAATTAAAAATTTCTATCCAAGACCAATATTTTGGCAGTTCACTATACTATATCACTGTGATGTCCTGGACAGCTTACCCAGGACCATTTTAAAACAAGTGTTTATTTAAAATTCCTGGTCTACCGGTATCCTAGCTTATATTTTGTCAATCAATTCAAGATGGTATTTTTCTAATGTATACAATTCAATAAAATTTAAACTTACTTCGAACGCGTGAGACATTTTCAGGACTTTTAAAACTGTCGTCTGTTGACGTAGACCTGAAGAACTGTCAAATGACGTCATACCAAAAGCTCGCGATTGGTACTTCCTGTTCCCCAAATTATCTTTCTTCATTTGACGGCTTGTTCTTTGTGCAATTTTACCACCAATAAGGACACGATATGACAGGCACTGTGAATCTTCAAGGCACAAAACTCTCCATTATTTGCTTTTTGTCTTTCAACTGGATTACGCGCCATTTGTTTATTTAACAGATGTGACTAATTACCGGAAGTTGACAACAAAGAAAAGTAAAGTACAACGGCCCATAGTAAAAATCGTAATCTTTTTTGATAAACAAACACTTTTAATTGGTTTCAAACTTCAGTTCTTCAAAGTGTATTGTATTTTTAACATTTTCTTTCATAATTATATGAGCTGCACTTGAAAGAATAAAGATGATGTATAGTAATTATTGACATCATAATAAGTTTTGTAGATGGTTGTCCTATGAAGCAATTGGGATCAGAACACAACTTTGTGTCCAAGTGGAAGTGTACTGAACAGAAGATTTATTTCTGGGTTTAATGTAATGTTATTCTATCTATCTTCTTTGGAAATTTTGCTCAGATAAACATGAATAATAATGAAAAAGAAAAAAAACTGAATCTAAGCGTGTTAACTATGGTTTAAAAACACATGAGAAATAATCCTGGAAATCCACAATAAAAAAAAATGGATGTAAATAATGAAAAATGTATGTAACTACTGCGTATTTGTACGGTCCCCTTGACTTCTCCCTAGTGTCATTAGGGATATTATGTGTCAAAATGTGTTTAAATAGAATAGAATAGATGCACTCAACTGAATCTTTGTTTGTTTTCATGAAACAACATTCATGTCATGACTATCATATGCTTGCTGTGATAAAATTTCCTACCATATTGCCATAAATACTTATACATTTTGGCATGCATTTTAACATGAACATATAAAAAACAGGAAAGATTAGATATAGTTTAATATCCAGATATCTGTGTATAAATTTGTCACATGCACATGTAATCAGTGATCCACACTTGGTTCATTCCACAAACTGAATCAAATTGAATGAATGATTGAATTGGAAACAGACTAGCTATCAAAAGAGAAACAAAACTGAGCATATCACTTTATTGAATATAAATGATTTAACAAATTCACAAAAGATGCAGAAAATAATATCATGTTAATCATAAATGACAATTACAAAAGAAACCTATTCACATGAAAAAAAAATGCAAGAAACATGCAAAAAATGAAAAAAAAGACACAAAAATTATCAACCAAAAGACTGAAAATAAGTCTCCGGACACTGCCAGAATGCAGGATTTTGAGTCTAGTACCACAGAGCTTCTGGGGGCCAAGACCCCCGGCTTCGCTGCCTGCTTTGGACTCAGGTTGCCTACTTTTTTTCCCCTTCTACTTCAAAATTTATTGAAAAGCCCTGCATGTTTGTTGCTTTATACACTAAATTACATACAAATTTATCAACATTAAATAGCATGAACATGCTAACATATGTATAATCATTAGGGCCCCGCATTAAGGATACAGAAGCCCTACACAGTAAAGTTTTCACTTTGTTCGTCTGTCTAATTTTTGTGAAGGCTAAAAGTCCAAAGCTTTAAGGGGTACAGATTTGAAATTTTGCGCAATAATAATTAAATACTATTTGAAAAAAAATGCATATTGAAATTTCATGGACTTCTGTCTAATTTTTTTTGAAAAAACTTTGATTTTTTTCAACAGTAGTCTTCTCGATTTGTCAGTATTCTAGTTTAAAGTAAATTTACCATTAAAAAAAAATTTATGCTAATAAAAGAAAAAAATATAGAAATTTCCAACCTTAAATTCATTGAAAATTGTTTCTTTTATTTCTGATGGGCAGTTGTGAAATTATCAGATCTAAAATAAAAAAAGATATAATTATAACCATCTGGTAGATGTATACAAAAAGATATGTTTTACATATGTAATACATATGATTCACATGCGTTAAAAAAACATGTGTATTACATGTGGGATGTTTTACGCATGGTGAAAAACATACGTTTTACGCATGTTTTCTCACATATGGTTACCATGCGTGACCAAAACATGTTTTACACATGGTTTTACAGGCGTAATTCATGCGTAAAAAAATACATGCGTAATACACATGGTGCATATTTTCCTGTGTAAGTATCCCTACCCAACGGACGTTTCTTATGAATTTTTTCCAGCCTTGCTGACGTCAGATACATTTCACACGTCACGAGCAATTTTCACAAAATAGGTCGAAACACTTGCATTTAAGCGTTTTTACAAAACATATGTTGTTTTTTTCTGTTTGTGGGGGTTCTAATGGATATCTGTAAAGCTAGGTCATATTTTATACCTAGCTGTCTGAGTAAATGTATCATTTACCCTGAAATTATGTTGTGACGACCTATTGAGAGAGAAAACACGCAAACTGGCACTAGAGGTATACTTTATTTCAGATGAATAATGACTGATGTAAATAAAACAGTCTAACAATATAAACAACATTAGTACAACATGTAATAATTTTTGTTAAACATCGTGGTGGATTTAGGAAATCAAACTAGGGGCGCAAATAATTATTTGTCGAACGGTCTGCACAAAATCTTCTGGAATCCAAGCAATAACCAATTATTTTGCTACACTCGTGTTTTATTTAGTTAGAATGAAGAAATCAGCAAATTTGACCAGGGGTGCAATTAATTATTTGTCGAACGGTCTGCACAAAATCTTCTGGAATCCAAGCAATTACAAATTATTTTGCTACACTCGTGTTTTATTTAGTTAGAATGAAGAAATCAGCAAATTTTAATATGAATGTAGGCGCAGCCTGCGAGCATCGCACATTGTCCATGTCGTTACTTCAGAGCCCCCTAAGAGTGCCTCTACATTCCATTGATGACGTGGCGTCTTATCTTCAAATATAGCGTTTCAGATTGAAAAACAATTGTCTAACATTTTTGTAGTAATTTAAAAAATAAACACTTTAATTTTATCGATGTCAAAATTATTTTTGTCTACTTTTATATTATATATTTTTTCGTTCGTCTACAATATTTTCTTCGGATAGCTCAGCTACCATATGAAATGGATTTGTTCATATGGATCACGTGACCTTTTTTTACACACACGCACGTAACCGTATAACTCGCATCTGCGATGCTCGCTATTACTTTGTGTACCTTTACCTATTCTTTGGATAAGGAGGCGCATGAACGCCCCGCCACCCCCCCCCCCCCCAAAAAAAAAAAATCTGCCCCTGCATATTTTTTATTTGTTTTCAAGTCGGTTCATTAACGCAGTGACCTTATTTTCCTATCATTCGTCACAAATGGTAGAATCGACAAACACGCTCGACTCGTTAAATCCCATACACATGCGAAAACAAAACATCTACAAGAATTATATAATGTCATATGTATAAATGCTTTTAAATTGCAAAAATATTGCAAATGTATGTTCATTGCGTTTGGTATACTGCTGCGTAGTTAATACAAGTCTGCTAATCTTGCTAGTATGTCGAGGATTGTTTCATCAATATCGATGTGAGGTGCGTCCCTGGTCAGACCTCCTTCGCTCATAAGCTGTCGAGTACCTTTCTCTAGATTTATTGCTGCTTCTACCAATGCCAGAACGTTTGTGTTGTTAACACCCGAAATACCAAACTTAAGAAATATTTGTTCAGCTAACTTCCGCCGGTAAAAGTCGCCTCTATCCCCTGACATACCAACGTCGTCATGCATTCCATGTAAATAAGTCAGAACCTGTTTCATAGTTGATAAACGGTGCTCCTTAATGAGAAGTGTGTTGTTCATTAAAACCAGAAATCTTTCACATGCAAGCTGCAAATATTAATTTTACTATTTTGTAAACTTTTAATAAAGTAAATGACAAAAATATAACAATTTGCTGATGGTGTCTATATGAAATGTACGTATTAAATAGATAGGCAACATAAACAAGAAAATTGCCTTTTTCCTATTAGAATAGAAATAACTCATTGTTTCTACTACTTTACACAAGTTATTTTATTCGTTGCTATCGTTCGGTATAAAATACAAATCAATAATGAAGGTCAAACCTATGTGTAAATAGTACATCATACCTCAACCCCCCTTTTCATTAATTATTTCTTACGATTAAATTATATAACATTTAACGTCAGATGATCACTAAAGCATAGAAATACTAAACAATTAGTGTACGCATCATCTTGTGTTAGATATATTAAGAGGACTTTTGCGAGGGGGTTATGAGGTGCATTTTTTACCTGGGCGATTCTGTTCATTGTCATAACGGGTGCCAATCTGTCGCGCTGGAATGATGTCTTCATCGTTTGCGTTGAAGGCGTACTGGAAAGCTGGTATCCCACACGGTAGGACATGGTTTAAGCTACAATTATAACACAGTCATAAAAAAACTGGTATCCCACACGGTAGGACATGGTTGAAGCTACAAAAATAACACAGTAATATAAAACTGCCATCAGTCACTTTGCCATGCATCACTACAATTTACTACTAACACAAAATCTTTAATAAATCCAACTTGTAAGATGAATTGGCCATATTTCTAGTTGTAATAATATAGAATTACCTGCATGCCATGAGTACAGAATTACCTACCTGCCATATGTTCAGAATTACCTACCTGCTATGAGTACAGAATTACTACCTGCCATATGTTCAGAATTACCTACCTGTCATGAGTTCAGAATTACCTACCTGTCATGAGTTCAGAATTACCTACCTGCTATGAGTACAGAATTACCTACCTGCTATGAGTACAGAATTACCTACCTGTCATGAGTACAAGATAAAAGAAAATTGTTTTACATTGGACAAAGACAAGGATGGCTTTAGATATACAAAAAATGTTGATGATGAAAATTCAGATACAAAATAGTTTAAGCTTGATCATTGTTTATATTTTTTAATAAACAAAAATAACAAAACAAAAAAGAAGAAGAAAGTGTACGTGCACTTTCTTTTACATTTAATCTGTAATCTTTTAAGACAATAATCTAGCTTTATAATCTGTTATTATAGTGCCCCGAGTCTTTATATGCTAAAGTTAATCTGTTAAAATCGTTATGTCATCGGCAGTCACAATTATTGAAATTAATCCAATTGATAATAGATCAGTATCAATTTATATTTTTATTTACACGTTTTTCCAATGCTTTAACAGTAAAACTGAAAGAGTTAAATCTACATTTGAGCTTATACTTATTTCAATATTTCAACAACGATTTGATAATGTCTAAATCTAAGAAAAATATGTGTATCCAGAATAAATAGACACAGATCTCCATAACAGAATTCTATGTAAGGATTGTTTTCAATTGTTGGCTAGATTATTGGATAAAGACGACTTTGGTCAGTTTATAAGCCATCTTGAATACGTGAATGCATTTCAGGACTGGACAGCGAAGATTATTTTAGGGACCACCATAATTTTATTCCTTTGTGTAATGTTACGCAGTACAGGGAAGTCCATTGTGTGGGAATCCATATTGAACGCATACAATCAACCTAAAATAAACATTGAATTGTACGGAACGGGGTCTTCAATAAATTTAATAGGACACCTATCTACTTTTTATGATAATATTTACCAATATAATGCAACGACAGTTTAATTATTATTTTATTATTTGCACTACGTAGTTATAAGACATATTTGATATGAAAACATAGTTTCTGAAGTCGTCTTTTATATAAAAATTGTAAAATATTTGTTTTGCGGGTCAGTTTGTTTTTTTAATTAATATTTGTTGCTTTTTGTTGCCTGCAACTTTACATATAAGTATAGTTCGGATTTTTTCAAAGAATATAGTAATTATTTTATGACCCCGAATTCTATTTCTGAATAAACTGTATTCAATTTTTCGAACTTATCAGTTTGTAAGTTACACGCACAACTCAACATTTTGCTAGGTTATTCACACAAATATTTTAAAATGTTAATCGATCGTAAATGTCATTCATTACCTATAAAATTTGTCACCAAATGCACCACAACAATACCCGTAGTAGACATATTGTCATGTATAGTTTGATATCATCCATCACATTCGACGGGTTATGAGCACAAGAAGAAAAAACAATAGTTTCTCACCTGTAAATCAGTTTCTTGATCGAACCTGTAAATGATTTGTTGACACTTTAGATCCGCGTTTCGTCATCCACTTGTAAACAAATCAAACTAAGGCAGATAACTCCTGGGATACATATACCCGTGATTTAATTGCAATTAATAATACGTTAGTAAGTTAAAGGTAAAGACCCGACACAGGTAAAACAAGTTTAAACCGCCTGATATTTAAAATAAACTTCTGGTCAATAAATATTCACCGAACACATGAAAAAGGAGAGAACGAAAATAACACCATTTGCAGTGGATGACAGAATAGCTTAAAGTTATGCTTGAAGTTCGAAAATGTGAAAGAAAATATAATCCCCATTTTTATTGCCAGAACCTCCTACCAATTATGAAAATGGTTGATGCGTAGTGAACACTTTACATTTTTCCTGAACTCTTTTTCTGATTTAGTGCTTTTGTTTTTCATAGTATTAGTACGAAAAGACACCCGTTTTTAAACCAAAAACCTTCTTGCACGATTTAAGGCAAATAGTTCCGATTTATAGTTTGACGTGTACAAATGTGTATACAAACTCTCTAAACGATTATTTGAATCTTAGTGCTTTATACTTATAAGAATGCCTTTTAAATATACCAAATGAAATAGTGCAACCTTAGAATCCTGTGTTCAATATTATATATTTTAATATGGTAAATAAGAATTGCTACATTGTTGATACAGTCATTTATGTTAAACTGTTCCCAAATTAACACTGATGAGATGGATATAGCATTCGATCAGTAATTTGGGATTCAGTTTCTGACAAAAAACTATTTTATTGATATGAGAAATATTATAAAAGTTTCCACAGAAAAATTTCCGTAATTCAACAAAAATACTTAACAAATATAATGGTTTGTAGCGAGTACTGGTCGGCTATTGTTTTCACAGTAATATAGCGAAACGGTGAACGGAAAACAAATGTGAAGACGTATTACAACTTGTCATGAATTACATCTTATGGTCGGTGTAATAGTTATGGCGTAATTATGGGACATCATATACGGCAATAAAGTGCCTTAGGTAGACATCCATCAAAATCCTATGTTATACACGTCAAATGCTGATCATCTTCCTCTAAACCATCGATTAATAATTTGTGTGTGTGTCAATAAGTAAACACATTCTTGATACTTTTAATTTTCTTATTTTGTTCCTTTTCTAAAAAAAATGGAATTTAATTAAGTGGACTTTAACAAAAACAAGCGAGAAAACAAGTGTTTGGGGAAAAATATTCTATGATTAAAGTATACATACAAAGGTAAGTTTTACGATAAAAGTATAAATACAATGGTCAGTTTTACGACAGAATATATATATAACAGAAAAGTCAGTTGATTTTTTATTAATTCGGGGTTTTTTTCTTCTTTTTTCACAAATGGAATCCTAGGTTTAGCGAGTTAACCTAGGAAAAATGCAGGGGTATCCAAAAAGAAGGCTAACTTTATTTAAAAATTTCCTATATATTAAATATTCTTATCCTGTAGATGACCTTGCAAAGCAAAGTTGCTTCATTATTTTCTTTACAAATTCATGCGAAAATAGTGGTTTGTCTGTCAAATTTCACAGTATTAACAAGCAAGACAAAGCACAAGATAACAGTATTTTGAACTTATGTAACGTCAATGTCACAGTATAATACATGATTGTCTAGCTACAGGGACCTAAACTTCCCTTTAATAAAAGCTAGACCTACCTATAGTTCAGCTTGGATTTATACAGTAACCAGCTAGACATTCCCTTAGTTTGTTGGGTTAATAGTTACTAGCTTGACATACCTTTAGTTTAAGTTCGGTTTATACAGCTAGATCTTCCCTTTGTTTAAGTTCGGTTTACAGTAAGTGTCTAGACCTCCCCTTTTTTGAGTTGGGTTTATACATTAACCAGCTAGACCTCCCCTTAGTTTGAGTTGGGTTTACAGTAACCAGCTTGACCTCCCGTTAGTTTGAGTTGGGTTTACATTAACCAGCTAGACCTCCCCTTAGTTTGAGTTGGGTTTATACAATAACCAGCTAGACCTCCCCTTAGTTTGAGTTGGGTTTACAGTAACCAGCTAGACCTCCCCTTAGTTTGAGTTGGGTTTATACATTAACCAGCTAGACCTTCTCTTAGTTTGAGTTGGGTTTACAGTAACCAGCTAGACCTCCCCTTAGTTTGAGTTGGGTTTATACATTAACCAGCTAGACCTCCCCTTAGTTTGAGTTGGGTTTATACATTAACCATCTAGACCTCCCCTTAGTTTGAGTTGGGTTTATACATTAACCAGCTAGACCTCCCCTTAGTTTGAGTTGGGTTTACAGTAACCAGCTAGACCACCCCTTAGTTTGAGTTGGGTTTATACATTAACCAGCTAGACCTCCCATTAGTTTGTGTTGGGTTTACAGTAACCAGCTAGACCTCCCCTTAGTTTGAGTTGGGTTTATACATCAACCAGCTAGACCTCCCCTTAGTTTGAGTTGGGTTTACAGTAACCAGCTAGACCTTCCCTTAGTTTGAGTTGGGTTTACATTAACCAGCTAGACCTCCCCTTAGTTTGAGTTGGGTTTATACATTAACCAGCTAGACTTTCCCTTAGTTTGAGTTGGGTTTACATTAACCAGCTAGACCTCCCCTTAGTTTGAGTTGGGTTTATACATTAACCAGCTAGACCTTCTCTTAGTTTGAGTTGGGTTTACAGTAACCAGCTAGACCTTCCCTTAGTTTGAGTTGGGTTTACAGTAACCAGCTAGACCACCCCTTAGTTTGAGTTTATACATTAACCAGCTAGACCTCCCATTAGTTTGTGTTGGGTTTACAGTAACCAGCTAGACCTCCCCTTAGTTTGAGTTGGGTTTACAGTAACCAGCTAGACCTCCCCTTAGTTTGAGTTGGGTTTATACATCAACCAGCTAGACCTCCCCTTAGTTTGAGTTGGGATTATACATTAACCAGCTTGACCTCCCCTTAGTTTGAGTTGGGTTTATACATCAAACAACTAGACCTCCCCTTAGGTTGAGTTGGGTTTATACATCAACCAGCTAGACCTCCCCTTAGTTTGGTTTGGGTTTATACATCAACCAGCTAGACCTCCCCTTAGTTTGTGTTGGGTTTTACAGTAACCAGCTAGACCTCCCCTTAGTTTGTGTTGGGTTTACAGTAACCAGCTAGACTTCCCCTTAGTTTGAGTTGGGTTTACAGTAACCAGCTAGACCTTCCTTTAGTTTGAGTTGGGTTTATACATTAACCAGCTAGACCTCCCATTAGTTTGTGTTGGGTTTACAGTAACCAGCTAGACCTCCCCTTAGTTTGAGTTGGGTTTATACATTAACCATCTAGACCTCCCCTTAGTTTGAGTTGGGTTTATACATTAACCAGCTAGACCTCCCCTTAGTTTGAGTTGGGTTTATACATTAACCAGCTAGACCTCCCCTTAGTTTGAGTTGGGTTTATACATTAACCAGCTAGACCTCCCCTTAGTTTGAGTTGGGTTTATACATTAACCAGCTAGACCTCCCCTTAGTTTGAGTTGGGTTTATACATTAACCAGCTAGACCTCCCCTTAGTTTGAGTTGGGTTTATACATTAACCAGCTAGACCTCCCCTTAGTTTGAGTTGGGTTTATACATTAACCAGCTAGACCTCCCCTTAGTTTGAGTTGGGTTTACAGTAACCAGCTAGACCTCCCCTTAGTTTGAGTTGGGTTTACAGTAACCAGCTAGACCTCCCCTTAGTTTGAGTTGGGTTTATACATTAACCAGCTAGACCTCCCCTTAGTTTGAGTTGGGTTTATACAGTAACCAGCTAGACCTCCCCTTAGTTTGAGTTGGGTTTATACATTAACCAGCTAGACCTCCCCTTAGTTTGAGTTGGGTTTATACAGTAACCAGCTAGACCTCCCCTTAGTTTGAGTTGGGTTTATACATTAACCAGCTAGACCTCCCCTTAGTTTGAGTTGGGTTTATACATTAACCAGCTAGACCTCCCCTTAGTTTGAGTTGGGTTTATACATTAACCAGCTAGACCTCCCCTTAGTTTGAGTTGGGTTTATACAGTAACCAGCTAGACCTCCCCTTAGTTTGAGTTGGGTTTATACATTAACCAGCTAGACCTCCCCTTAGTTTGAGTTGGGTTTATACAGTAACCAGCTAGACCTCCCCTTAGTTTGAGTTGGGTTTATACATTAACCAGCTAGACCTCCCCTTAGTTTGAGTTGGGTTTATACATTAACCAGCTAGACCTCCCCTTAGTTTGAGTTGGGTTTATACATTAACCAGCTAGACCTCCCCTTAGTTTGAGTTGGGTTTATACATTAACCAGCTAGACCTCCCCTTAGTTTGAGTTGGGTTTATACATTAACCAGCTAGACCTCCCCTTAGTTTGAGTTGGGTTTACAGTAACCAGCTAGACCTTCCCTTAGTTTGAGTTGGGTTTATACATTAACCAGCTAGACCTCCCCTTAGTTTGAGTTGGGTTTATACATTAACCAGCTAGACCTCCCCTTAGTTTGAGTTGGGTTTATACATTAACCAGCTAGACCTCCCCTTAGTTTGAGTTGGGTTTATACATTAACCAGCTAGACCTCCCCTTAGTTTGAGTTGGGTTTATACATTAACCAGCTAGACCTCCCCTTAGTTTGAGTTGGGTTTATACATTAACCAGCTAGACCTCCCCTTAGTTTGAGTTGGGTTTATACATTAACCAGCTAGACCTCCCCTTAGTTTGAGTTGGGTTTACAGTAACCAGCTAGACCTCCCCTTAGTTTGAGTTGGGTTTATACATTAACCAGCTAGACCTCCCCTTAGTTTGAGTTGGGTTTATACAGTAACCAGCTAGACCTCCCCTTAGTTTGAGTTGGGTTTATACATTAACCAGCTAGACCTCCCCTTAGTTTGAGTTGGGTTTATACAGCTAGATCTTCCCTTAGCTTAAGTTGAGTTTACAGTAACTACAGCTGTAGCTTGATTTACTTTTAGTTTAAGTTGGTTTTATACTGTAACTAGTTAGACCTTCCTTTAGTTTCTTGCGTTTATACAGTAACTAGCTAGACCTTCCCTTAGTTTGAGATGGATTTATACTGCTACTCATTCGTTTTCTTTGTTTGTTGTCGATGGTTGTGTCTGTTTTGTTTTTTGTTTTGTTTTTTTTTTGTCGTCGCCAATAGTTTGTCGTTCCCGATTGATCTGCCATTTGTAACACATCTTGGTATATTCTTTGTTCCTTGAAGATAAATCTGGAAAGATTAAATATTTAAATTTTTTGTTTTCTCATCTCTCGTTGACTTAGTAGCTCAATAAAGTATTTCTAAAACCTGGAAAATACATCTCACAATTGTATTCCTCAATTTTGTTAATTTTTTGCATATGCTAATATATTAATGACCATTAAAGTTGCTTGATTTATATTCTCACGATTTCATAATCGAATACCAGTGTCATTACCTGTGTGGACATGTTTACACAGAAATCTATCATATTCCCAGTGTCATACAGCAACTTCGGTACTAAGTCTGTTGTAAAGTTACGTAAGAGGAGCATTTTCGCGTCAGTGACGTCACATGCATTTGTTCTTGGGAAAATGGTGATGAGTTGCTTGTTTCAGTCGTTAAGTGATGACATAATGTATGAGTAATGTACGAGCAGCAAGTGCAATGAAATTTAAGCATTATTAACATGTTTTCAGATTAAATGACAACTATTTCCGTCTTTCTTACTTTCCGTGGACCTATACATAAAGAGTACAGTCTGTAAATCTATTAATTTATATTAATCACATGTTATACGCACGCGTTCCTTTTCTCTTTTTTTCATAGTTAACTCGAAACAAATATTGGACACGCATATAGCATTTCGCGTAAAGATCAAGTCATTCTGAGTAAACCGAGAAAATTATGACAAAAAAATTGATTTGCGACCAAGTATGGGGTTGTGAATTACCCAAAGGACTGTGTAATAGCACAACCCCGTGATGAATTTATTGTTAACGAAAGGTTTACTTGTCTGCATGTTGTCATGCAACAGTTTACCAATAAATATATTTATACTTTCCCATTGTTGTTATTTCAGACTGAAATCATGTGTTTAAATCGTTATTTCTACAAATTTGGAATTATTACACTGTTGATTGATGTGATACTGTGTTTTAGGACTGGGGCAGGACCCCAGTCGTGCTCTACAATGATACCATTTCATAATAATGTTCGACCACAATTGGGACCTGTTCCATACACAGTTACGGTGTCCAAAACGACTTACACACCACGGGAACAGATAGTGGGTAAGGTATATTAATGTAGAATGTTGTTTGTAGAATCATTTGTGTTTAACTTGGGACCAGTATATCTAACATTAATTTATGTTATGTTTCTTATTTCATTTAAAATGCATTGTTGTGACTGTGACAATGTATTGTTGGGTATAGGCGAAAATAATCTACGGTTGTATACATGTAAGTCTATTATGCATTATGAATTCGTTCAAATTATCCAAAATAACCTGTAATTATATACAATAAGAGAATTCATATATTGAAACAGTTAACAATAAAATTGTCAGCATTTGATATTAATGCTTATATAAAGTAAAGAACATCTAAATGACATCAGTTGAGAATATCTCTTCTACAGTCAGAGGAAATAATGTTTTAATTTAAAAAAGGCATCGAAACATGTGAATAGTACGACTTATGTAATGTTTAATCCATGCTTAGAAGGTAAACGGAAAGAAAGTCACAGGAAAAAAAGTCACAATTAATAAGTTATCTTGGTCACATATGTTATTTTGTTAATTTGTTAGAATATTTATTTTCAAAATAAATGTCTTTAAATATCCACTTTACTTTTTATACTCAAGAATATAAATCTTGCAAAAACAAACTTTAAACACACATTCATTCCAATACAACTTATAAATTGTGACTTTTTTCTTGTGACTTTAGTTCTTGTGACTTTTTCCGTGACTATTTATCCGTGACTTTTTATCCATGTGACATTTTTTCCTACAACCGCTGAGAAATAACACCAAGTTTTTTTATTAAAATATACCGCTGTGGTCATCAATTTTAATTAGCATACATAATATATTATACGAATACTTGTCATACTTGGTTTTCCAAATCGGCATATACAAAAGGTGCATGTATACATATATATATATTTGT
This sequence comes from Limnoperna fortunei, assembly GCA_944474755.1. Classification (NCBI taxonomy): domain Eukaryota; kingdom Metazoa; phylum Mollusca; class Bivalvia; order Mytilida; family Modiolidae; genus Limnoperna; species Limnoperna fortunei. The sequence continues at coordinate 105,936,697 of OX104111.1, forward strand.
AATCAATATTTTGAAGTGATGTGATTGTTTTAAGAAAACTAGTGTTTGGATTATATTTGTTGGCAGATTTCCGATAATGTGCAAACTGCATTTCTTTTTTTCTTTTTGAGCAGTTAAATATCTGTCCAATGTGTCGGGGTTTTATCACGGGATAAATTACTAGGCAGACCCGTAACATCTCTACCCGATTTGATCTTAAATTTAATATATTTTTGCAGATTTCCTGGCTCGAAATTTGATTCAGTATAAAACTGCAGTAAAATTCGGCCTAATAGAAGGACTAAAAATATATAATATGTATATAGTCGCAGCCTAAATGCCAGCATCACATAATTTTTATGGTTTACAGCGTTCAATCTAGAATTGGGGTCATGATGGCCCTAATAACTTACCATATGTGGCCAGAATTTATAGATAGGGGTCAATAAAACCAATAGAGACATGACAACCGGACAAAAAGTGAAGGCTTATGATTAAGTTTGCTAAAACAATAAAGGCATAAATTGAAATTAATAATTATAATTGACCCATTTCCAGTTTTACATGATTTATCTCCCTTTTCACTTCCAGTTAAAAAAACTACGGCCATCATGACTAAAAGACTATGATATTGAAATAAAGATTTTGCATTGTTTTTTGTATTGTTCGTCTATGTCAATTAAATTATCTATTATCCTCATTAGTAGATGTTACTATAGCCATAGGCAACAGGTGAGTTTGAATATTTGAACATGTTCGTCACTGGTAAGCTTGTTTAATTAAGCTATAAAACAGCTGGTGTTCTACCTTTTACACAAGCATGGGGTTTTAATAACATCTTCAATTAGATTTTGACACCTGTAATTAACATAAAGCATTAAAATTTATCAAAGGTAATTGTCCATTTCATAAGTTTTCAATAGAACAAACTGCGGCTGTAGCCGCAGTTTTTAGTACCGGAAGTGGACACTAGGTGGCAATTTTCAAATTGGAAAGTCGTCAATTGAAGTAACTAACAAACATTGCCCACTTCATTTTGATTTTAATAGATCTGTTTTTGCACGTTTATCTCCAATGAGAGTAAAATATTAAGAAATAGGCTTCATCTTGAAGCATGAACAACACAATATAAAAAAATCTATAATATATTGTCTATGTGATTTAGACGCTTGCTAAATTGTACATGATAAAAAGCTAACCTGGTCGGGATCCCCTGGTGCAATATTTTTCATTTACGCAAGCTTCACTTTCAAATATAACCCCAGGTCACCACCAGTTTACTACCCAGTTTGATTGGTTGTTTAAACCGCCATGTTTTAGCCAACTTTTTGTGAGTTGGAAATATCTGTCGGAATACAATTTAAATGAAGTACAAAATGTAGCTACCTGCTTCTTGTTTTACGGCTTTCGCATTAAACAGATCATTCCCTTAGAGTTATTTCCACAATCAAACATAAATATATAAAAACATTCTTTGATAAACTGTATTTTTATTTGAATTTGATTACCGGATGCCGGACGTTACGTCATTATGCTTTGTATCGGAATTACGTCAGTTACAGTTATTACTGACGTTAATTTTGAGGCATTCCGAATGTTGCAAACTGGTCAAAAATTTTGACCGGATTCATTGCTGGTGACCTGACTGTATATTCGAACCGGAAGTCTGCTTACGGTATTGAGAATATTTAGTCAGAATCCCAGAATACAGTTAAATTTCCTGTATATTTTAAAGGGACTTTCTCAAAGCTGTTGACTATGGGGGAATTTCTCAAAGCAATGAAAAATTATGTTGCGCCAGTATTGACCCAGGTGGTTTTTTAAGCACGTCAATTCAACAAAAAATGTGGGAATGGCGCAATGGCGCCCTCTAGATTGAACACTGGTTCATTAGGGTTACATTATCTAGGGCACCATAACAGTGCCTCTGCATTCCATTGGTGAAATGACGTTTTTATTTAATATGTTGGTGATGTCACAAAAATGTCAAAAATAGGGCATTTCTGATATTGCAAAAATATTTCTCTGTCAGACATTTTTGTTTTTATTTAAACATGTAAAACACTTAAAATTTATCGATCTCAAAGCTATTTTTGTCTACTGTTAAATGTATTTTAGTTCTCGTCTACAGCATTTTCTTCTGATCTACGCAAAGAATTCCTTGTATCCTACATCAACCACAGTCACCTCTGCCACGCAAAGTGTATAAATAGACTATATAACAATATATATAAGATCTCGTTTATTGTCATTCTTTGTTTACAAACATTACGGGCAGAAGGCAAATGTAGTCTAGCAGTAAATGGGGGATGACTTGTGGGCAGAGGTTATATCTGGAAACCAGTTATGTTCTCTGTGCCGGAGAGTGCTGAAATGGGTTTGTTCATATGGATAACATGACTTTTTTATGCAGCCTTTTTTTTACATACAGCATGTAACTGTATAGCTCCCATCTGCGCTGCTCACTAGAAACAATACAATTATGAGTTAAAATGCGAGCAGCTCACATTGTTTATGATGTTACTTTAGAGCATCCTAACAGTGCCTCTGCATTCTATTGGTGTCATGAGGTCTTTCTCTAATTTGTTGAGACGTTACAAAACTGTCGATTTAAAAAAACTGCATTTCCGGTTGCAAAAAAATATATCTGACATTTTTTTGTAGACTGTCACTTCCACATTTTGATTAATAATGTAAACATATAAAAATTGCACAGATTTTGCATATTCAATTAATTTTTTGTATGCTGAATGCGTTGCTAATCGCTATTTGTTTACTATTGTAATATGTCTAATTACAGACATTGACCAATTATAAAATTTTCACATATTGATAAACAAATTAAACACTTTTAAAATTTTTAAATTAGTTTTCAAATTAAAGTTTTTTCAAAACTTATTTCGTAAATTTTATTTAATTTTATTCATTGTCTTTAAGAACTATGTATGTGTATAAGCTGCAATTGAAAGAATATACATGTACATGTACATATTTATGCTGTACAACTATATGTTACCATTGATGCTTTTTCTGCACAACTGCAAAAATGACTGAATCCCTCAGAATCCTGAAAAATTCCCTAGGCTATGGTTTATAGTCTGATTTATCATGTTTATACATAGATATTAATAGAAATTTGGATATATTTATATTTTATCATTTTTTATATATAACTATTTCAGTTACTGTGAAAGGATGTGGAGAAATAAAATTCAAAGGATTTCTGCTGCAAGCCAGACTGGCACAGTTTGCCAAACAAGATGTAAAAATAGGAGTGTTTGGTATATACAACAATGCTCCTTACCAATATACTTGTCCAGATTTACGTCTGGTAAGCCATTTTAGTTTACAAAATGTACACAGTGTGTTGTATCACTGTTTAGTTTAAATATATTTTATTTGTTAAGTATCTCCCAAATACAATGTTTACATATAATATTTATATGAAGGAAATGCAAATAATAATAATAATAATAATAATAATAATAATAAATAAAAATGATTTTGATGATGATGATAATAATAATTATAATAATGATAATAATAATAATAATAATAATAATAATAATAATAATAATAAATAAAAATGATGATTATGATGATGATGATGATGATGATGATGATGATGATGAATATATTGATAATGATAATAATAATAATAATAATAATAAAAAGCTACACAAAATGAATGGTTGAGCAAAAGGAGAAATAACACATTCAATAAGTATTAAAATATAGGTGTTGATAATTACAAAGCTACGTTAATTATAATGATCAACGAAGGTGCCGAAACTATCAGAAATCTTTTAAACTGTTTTATAAATGCATAAATGTCGTTATTAATACAATTTAATTTTGATTGACAGTAATCCACTGTATCATGATCACTGTTTGTATAGTGTGATTATTTTTGAAATATAGCCATTATATGACCACTGTACACATATATTTTAAATTAGTTGATATGAATGGACAAAATTGTAGACAATGTTTCTTACTACTATATATAACAAACAAATACAAAAATTACTCATACATTTACCACAAATCGCTGCAGATGTACATTTGAATCATGTTATCAGAACTTAGCATGGTTGTAATTTCCACTCTATGTGTTGATTAATTGATAATTTGTTTGTTTCTTAATTCCTATATTTCCAAAAACTAGCACATGGCTAATTATCTATTAATGTATTCCCTACTTGCGGTAAACAAGATTTATCTCCCATTTGCAGAGTTATCTGTTCTTTAGAGCAGGTACTTAATAGTACCTACTGTGGGTAAAAAGTAGTTTTTCTACAATATTTTTTCATTCACATATAGCAAAGCATCCGGTAAAATTTATTATGATGTGCAAACTAATTCTGCAGTTTTTTAAGTTGTACTGGAAGCGTCAGTCCACAGACATTATTTAATAAAAAATTATAACGTGATTTTTCCCTATCTGTTCAATACTAAATACCTGCTGTTATGAAAGACAACTCTTGAAAATGGGATGTAACTCTTGTATTCCGAAAATAGGGAATTTGTAACTGGATGTTGTGTTTGCAATCGAATATTCTTTTGTTCTAAAGTAATACACATGGTAGCAAGATATCGGTTTTACTAACAAGAAGAACCTATAGCTACAAATAATAACACTGGGTAATACAATTAAAATTCAGTTTATAGTGGAATCTGAAGTTATTTAGGATTGTGTGTACAAGTTTATCGTATAACAAGGTGACCTGGAAACTCCAACCTTGACAAGGATTGGCTGTTTTCCTGTCATAGGTCGGGGGGTCTCATTGGGTACTTGTGGTTTTTGGTTATCCAAAAAAATTGCATTTCCTGCCATGATATAGCTATAAAATTGCTGAAAGTGCCTTTGAACAAATGAATTAAAGGGAGTTATTGGAGTTTTTTTGACATGTTTATTTCAGAATACATTATATAAGTATTATATGAAACAATGACTTCATAAAACATGTTATTCAATACCTTATTATATACTAGTATACTAGTATTACATGTACTTAAAACACCTTATTGTTTAAATTTATTCATGCAGTAATAAAAAAAATCTCTGATATTCCAGGGAACCACAGGCCAAGCTTTGACACACACAGAAAATTCAGATAAATCTACAATGAGTTTTGTTTGGCAAGCCCCTCCTGTATCTCAAGGCCATATAATTTTCATGTAAGTACTTTTTACTGTAATAGAACAAATTAAATATGTTGTACAGATGTACAGTGAATTGTAAAAGATTAAATATGTTGTACAGATGTACAGTGAATTGTACAAGATACTGATAATAGGCACCCGGGAATGAGGAAAGAATTGTTGCAGGTAGTTATTGAGCAGGTTACTTGTTTCCCTTTGAATTGTGGCATTTAATTGTTGCAGGTAGTTATTGAGCAGGTTACTTGTTTCCCTTTGAATTGTGGCATTTTAATTGAAACTTATGCGTATGGTGAGCATAATTTTGTAAATCTCATCATGTGTTCAGTCTCACCATGTCTTAACTTTGTGTTCAGACTGTCCTACGGTTATTATCACTTTTATCTACTTTAATATTACAACCGGAAGTTGAGTACAATAGTTAAAAATACATGGAACCAAACATGTTGTAGAAATATTAACAAAAAAACACAGAACATAATGTAAGAAATTTTTGTTCTCACCAAACCTTTTATTTGTGCATTTTTTTAGGATTACAATTGTGCAGGATTATAACATCTTTTGGACAAGTGTAACATCTCCAATCGTGTATGACCAAGGGAACCAGGTTCCAATATCACAGCAAGTCTTAAACGATTTGTTCCATACAATTTCACCGATCTGTAGTGCTCCTCCTGACACAACAACAACGTCTACAACGACTACAACAACAATTCCTACAACAACCACAACAACAACAACACCAACTTCAACAACAACTACAACTACTACTGCTTCAACTACAACAACTACTACTACCACCACAACTACTCCTGTCCCTCCTACTACAACTACTCCCACTACCACATCTAGTACCAGTACTACAGTCCTGACTACAGTCCCAATAACAACGAGTGCTAATACTACTGTTGCTGTGGAAACACCTTTTGTTATGAATGTGACATCTGTTAATACAACAGAATATTTATTATCTACAACAACAGAAACCTATATTTTACCTGATGTAAGTAAATAAGATTGAACTGTTCTAAAGAAGTATATAAGCCTTATTTTAAAAGAAATTGTACTATGTGGGAGCATGTAGGTTGTTTGACATAGTTAATATTAACGTGCGGAAAACAAAAATAATAAGACATGCAGCATTTACAACAAATACATGGCCAGTTAAATACCATTTCACTTTTGAAGTGTTAAAAGCATATGGAATTCTTCATTGATTTAAGATTAAAAAATGTTTCTTTGATACAAAGTATAGAAGGTAGGATTACCAGTGACTAACATTATGACTTCCTGTATGACGAAATTGATCAGTCATTTCATGTCTCGAGGTGATTCTTGTGACACTTTTGTGGTCTTATGTCATAATCAGAAACTTGTTTTCTACTGCTCCTATAATCTATGATTGCAGTTTTTATTACATTTCAATGTTGCAATGACAAATTATATGATATATCAGCCTTGATAGACCAACAAATGATATTATATATCAGCATTGATAGACCAGTTAATAATGAATGGTGCACACCACAAGTCAATGTTCTTGACAAGATTTGTTTTAATGCTACTATAAACGAACATTGTACAGAAAGAATGTACTGTCATGCATATGATAATGTGGATTGTTCAAAAATCTGTTTGTTTTAAATATTGAATTGAAACATAGAAATAGAATAAAATACATCCTTGAGGTCTTTTTCATTTAAAACTTGAAAAGAATGGATTATTACATGTATATTCTATAAAATGTGCATCATTATAAACTATAGCTGAGCATGAAAAGTGTCTTGCTTGTGGCTCTGTTTTTGAATTTCTTATATTTATGTTATTATGTTCTTCTACTCGTATACCTTTAAATAAAATAGACTTTATTTAATTTTCTTATTTTAAAATTTCTATCCTTTGGTACCAGTCTTTTTTAAAAAGTATTTTTGACATGGTAATAATGAGTACAGGCATGGAAATACATACATGGGGCAGAAATATGTTTGTTACATATATAAAAAAAAGAAAACATGAATATTCTTTGATAAACAAACACATATATTATAAAAAAAACATTTATGCTGACTTGTTTACTATGGGCTATTCCAAAAATATATGAGGCAGTTTGAAGACACTATATTAAAAAAAAAATTGATTGAGTGGTTCATGACCTTCATAGAAACATATTGCAGGGGAATCATAAGTGAATTGCATCTTTAGTGAGTGTTAAAAACAGCACCTTCCCCCCTTCCATGCCCCCTCTCTTGCCCTTATACAGTATTTCCCAGGAAAAAAAATTACATACATCTTAGAATTCATTTTTCAATTTAATTTATAGGATAGACTTGCCATTGATGAAAATTGTAACAAGTCCAAGGGATGTTTCCATGATTGTGATAGACACAGCTGCAGTTTTATTGTATCTTGGGTGGATCATGGAGATGCTATTGATATGGAAATTAAAACAAAAATAATGACACAAGGAGATAAGTGGGTTGCTGTTGGATTCTCATATGACAGACATATGGTAGGTTGATAGATGTATCTTGGATCTGATTAGTTTTTTGTTTAACCCTTTAAATTTAGTTTTAACTACATTTTAATAATAATTTTTGGAAGGGACTAAGTCTATGGTATTTGTTATTGTAGGAAGGATTTGATATTTATTTTTGGATTATAAACTTGTTGGAAATTTGAACATGACTTATGACAATATAAGTGTTGTTCAGTATTATGAATAGAAGAAGTTTCTTGGGTTTTTTACCACGACATGCATCAGATATGTTTTCTGGTCTCTTACCATGATATTTTATAAAACACTTACATGTTTCCATAATCTAACGGGTGTTTCAAATCAATTTGACTGTTTTCCAGGGCAGTGACAGTGTGATGGAGTGTGTATCTACCAATGATAAAATCAGTGTGTTCCAGTCATACAATCTGGATACATATGCTAACACCAGACTGAGAGATGTAAGTTAAGAAAAAAAAGTGTACACGAAATGGGGTATACAGTAAAGTAACATGTTTGAAGTTGGTTCCTACTCTTTTTTTAAGAATAAACAAAAGAAGACTTTGAAAATATTGCATGAAAGGTCATGTATGTTCATAATGCTTTAGCTTGGAATTTCAGCTTTTAATTTGATTGGTCTCACCATTAAAAGCACTGTTTCTTGTTTATCACCAATTTTAAATTTGTGGGAACTATTATTGTTATAAGATATTATGCTCTGTGTCTTTGTTACACAAATAAACTTTCTCACACTGCAATAACCATTATTCTTGTGTATATAAATATATATCTTCCAAAGGACCACCTGTCAATACAGACCACTTTTTTTAATTTTCCTAGGAATTAAAATTACAGAACTATTATAAAATTAAATAATATCATACAGGTATTTATTCTACATTATAGCTTATAAATGGAATACATTTCTGAATTGTGTATTCCTTTTCACTCCATTTAAAGTCTCAGGTAATTAGGGCTGTGCCACTTTGTGGCAGACACCCTATAGTGATCAGTTTCTCCGTCTGTCCATCTGTCCGAAACTGAAAGGTCCGAGCTTTAACTTTTTTATCTTTTGATTTATGCTTTTGATATTTGGTATGTGGGTAGATAATATCAAGGGGATGTGTTGCATACCATGGTTGATGACCTCTTGACCTCAAGGTCAGCAGGGCCCACAGAGATGGATACCATCTCACTCATATCTAGTTAGATTTTAAAAATCATGAATTTTTTGCACCACAAAATCCTTGAAAACATATCTACTGAATCTATTTAATGTTTTTTTTTACTAGTGGCACTACTGTTTGTTGTCATGTAATATTATGTCCTATTTATTTTGACAGCCAAAGATGGGTATTTCTAAGGAATTGGGGTCTTTTGTTGACGGTCTCTTTACCTGTAGTTTTACAAGAAAGAAGATAGTTCCAGCAGAAAGTCGCATCTTTGACCTTGGTAAAGACTGGTACCTAATGTTTGCAACGGGACCAGTTATGAATGGTAAGTGTTCAAGATCAAAACAATTGTGTTGATAAATGTAGTTTATTTATTTATGGTTATATTGTTTGTTTATAATGCACTCTAAATTTTATTGTTCCAACAAGTAAAAATGAAATTAGTTGCATTAATTAAACTTGATTGTATTTCATGCATTCAGTTGAAATATTATCTTATTAACATTGTTTTCCTCTCTGTCTGATTGGCAAAACCTTACAAATAAACAATCAGTACATTTTAAAAAAATACCATGTTGTACAAGCCTCAAAATGGGTAGAAATGTGATGCTTTGCTAAGTATGTACACCTGTTATGCAGGGAATTTAATAACTGAATTAACTGAATATTTCCTGACACTGTCAGGTACTGTTTTTTTTGTATCCTACATTGATAAAATGTATATTTATATCGAAAAATTATATTATACTATAGCTACATATTACATTTCTAGGTTATTTCTGGCTTGAAATTTTTAAATATGTAATAGAGTGATAACAAGAGATCACAAAAAATATCATCATTAACAGCATGTCATAAACCAGGGCACAATTTAAAATATTGTGAAAAGTGAGAAACAGAGTAGCATATTATTTACAAATACAGCAAACATCAATGTGTATTCTTACATTTCACAGCAAATTCCAGGATAAATAACCATATCATTGTTTTACAAAATTATTTTATTCTAATAAAACAATTATTGTACATTTAGTATAATTGTGTACTTACATGTATAGCCAACACTATTTTCGCCAAAAACTGTCTGTTCCATCAATGTAACACACAATATATTGCAACAGATAATTATAGCTTGAGTCGCTATTTCTATGATTAATACGTTGAATGTAATAGCGAGCACATCTCGCAGCAGGCAGCGAAGCTGCCCGCGAAGAGCGGTGAGCTCTACGGCAATTACGTGTCATGTGATCAAAATGAAATCACGTGATCAAAATCTGCTTAATGCTGATATTGATTTTTTTTCGTCCGGAAGTTGATATCGTCAAAAAACTGGAACAAAGTGAATGAAGAAGCACTAAATTTAATTTTAAAGAACGACATAAAAATAAATTTGACATCGATAAAAAGTTAATGTTATATTTAAAAATGACAACAAAAATTTCATACTATATTTTGACATCTCTAAATCGATCTTTAAAAACTGACAATCAAATTACATTTCATGTGACGTCACCATTACACAGAAAGACGTCACGTGACCACTGGAATTTAGAGGAACATTTAGGGTGTTCGGAAGTAACGTCAATAATGAAATGCACATTATATATTGATAATAAAAGACTATATTGTCTGTGCTCGCATTTTGGCAATGCCTACTCCATATTAGCTTTATGGTGGGAGTTAGTTTTGTAATTGGAACAGCTCTTCAAGACACCTCCTCTTAGTGGCATGTTGCTCGTACATAAATCATTTTTTTACCATGGTTATGGTCTCAAAACATTTTAAGCATGTTATATTAGAATAGGTGAGGATATATGTCATTGTATCAATCAACAAAGTTGTTGACAGTAGAAAATTAATATTTGATAATGACAGTTACTTATTTTCATTTAAACTTCTTTAAGATTTTTTAACCAATAATGCAGGTAGGATTTGAACATTTTTTATTTTGAAATATAAGAAACTTCTCTAAACATGACATTAAATATTGCCTGTTAAAGACATTTAAATGTAAAGATTTAGAATAAATTTAAAAATATATCATATTTTCTAAGTTGAATTTTATTGTTTTTGTTTCTTTCCACCATGATTTGTACTGTTAATGCTAAATGTTAAAAATGTGTTATGTTCATTATAATATTCTGATGAAATACTAGTTCTTCTTATTTAGAGAAGTTTCTATATATATACTTAACTTTGGTGTTTATTTGTTATTTATTTTGTTTTAAAGTTATTTATTTTTCAAGTTTTCATGCATGATAACATTATTCAGAATTCAGATCACTAGATAGACACACTGTCATGTGGTATTTTAACTGCCTGAAAATTAACTCCTGGGTCAATATTTCTCTGTGGTTAAGGTAGTTCGTCTACTATTGATCACGTGGCGGTCAACACTGAGGTTGCAGGTTCGATTCTCACTGCAGGCAGGGTGTACTCCAATCTTAATTGACAATATTGCCAGTTTTTCTACTGCAGGTCGGGGTTTTCTCTGGGTACTCCAGCTTCCTCCCCCAAAAAAAACTTGAAACCATGATATAGCTGAAAAATTGCTGAAAGTGGTGTTAAGCAGCAAACAAACAATTTTTCCTACAAAGGTATTTAGTCAAATTTGGACCATCTTTTGAAATACCATAGAACTTTTGCATTGAGGTTGATGCCACATTAAACTGAAGGGGTGGGTGGTCAATTTTACATGGGGTAAGTTCAGAATACCATGTTACATAAAGAGTGTGTGACAGCACTGGGAAAGATTGGGTTCAGTGTTTAAAATTGTAGGCTGAAAATTGTCCCTAGGCTCAATTTTTTATGGGGGTTAAAAATACAATTTGATATTGATAGTCAAAGATTTTTGTTTGTTTTAACTTCCTGCTTTTGGTACTGGTACAATTTATGTTGTAACTCAGGTCCTTTTTTCAGGATGACTGAAAAAAAAATCCTGTTTGTGTGAATGTGATATAAATAAATATTGATGAGATAGTGATATTTGATTGGATAAAAACATTTTTTTACTTTCCAATAAAGATAATTTCGCGGGGATATGCTCACTCTGACCGAAACTGCCAGCATAATTATTTATATGTCATTCAATAATATCCTGGTTTAAAATTGTTCCAAATTGATCATTGTTTTGTTTATTAAATTCTTTCTGCTTCTTTAACTTCACTTATATTAGTAAGGTATGGATCTGATTCTTATTTTTTATTGGGTTGTAAAATTAATTCTGGGTTTTCATACTTAGTATAATCCACTTTTCAGCTTATACAGTTGTGAACACTCAAAATTTATTTTACAACTCAGTATAAAAAAATTAGTTATGACAGTCATTTCTAAATTAAGCAATTGTTTCATTAGGTCCAGGTGAACTGTTGGCTGTGATTCATTATCATAAAATTGTTCTGAAATGTTCTCTGATGACATCACTAAGCCAATGAAAATCACATTTGACCAGAACAATCCTTAAGTTGTTCACTTATAAAATGATAGCTTATAGCTTCATTCTTAAACTAACATGGCTGCTGTTACTATTATTAGAATATAGGAATAAAATAGTTGCAGAATAGTACTTCAGGAGAACTCCTAGGAGCTTCTGATTTAAATATTAGAAAATCATTTCATATTACATCAGACATCTGTGGCCCAATTGACTAAGCTTTTTCTGAGCAATATAAAATCTCAGGTTTCTAGTTTATATTGCAATAATTCAATACAAATGTTGATGAATTTTAGCTTTCTGAATAACGTTAGTGAGGAATTTTAATTGTCTCATTTATGGAAGAAGCTGCTTCCTACATTTGTGTTTTGGTTAAGTATAGAGCTACAATGTAAACATCTGCCTGGTTGTTTTTGTAGGTATGAAGCTTCCCCATGTGTATGATCCCCCTCCATTTACTTCTTTAACAAAAGTGGATTTGCAGGAATATTTACTGTATATGCCATCCTCTGCCAAACCAACAACGACAACTATGACAACAACAACCACCACCACCACAACAGCAGCTCCAGTTATCATACAAACACAACCACCGTGGACATGGAAACCATCGGTTACTACTACAAAGACAACCACCACCACTGAAAAGAAATCAACATTTCCAATTGTTTATCCAACAACAACACACAAAATTATAACAACAGATTCTGTTATGCCATCAAAGGTATGACAGTAAAACTTGTTCCATTTCAGAAGTTTATGACCTTTATATTGACTTTTTACTGATTGTGTTTATGAATATTTAACATATCTCAAAGACTTAATAGATACAGAAATCCAATTACTGATGAGCTACTTTACTTTAACATATTGTTTTTGCATCGTCATTAAAGTGATTTCATATGACTAAATTTGCAGATAGAAGCATCATTCTGATTGGTTAAAAATATATAGGATTTTGTGTATCTACTATAATTAAAACGTGTTTGAAAACAAAGATTTCGATACAAGTTTAAATAAACCAATGGGAGGAGAGAATGACATATTTGAATGAACTGTGGGTTACCGACATTTGTTTTGTGGTAAATTTTAAAGACTTTATGTACTATTTTGTACATGGTCTAAATTCATGCTTTTATTGAATACACATTCTATATAACACTTAAGTATTGTTAGTTTTTATATTCTTTAAAAGTTGGCATATATCTATTCGTCTGTATAGAGGCTGAGTTTGGAGAAAGACCTAGCTTGTGGACTGACTAAGGGATGTTTCTATGATTGTCCAAATGACTTGTGTGAGTTTATCATATCCTGGAGAGACACTGGAGACGACATACAGTTTGACTTGAAAAGTCGTGCTTCATCCCCTGACCCAGACAACATGTGGATTGCAGTAGGACTATCACATGATCAAAATATGGTAAGGTGTTAGTAAGAATTGAAACTTTACCCAATTAATGCTACATACATTTACATCAATTTTCTACAGTTAAAATTTACTGGAAACATGGATGGTGGACTGTAAGTAAAGTTGATCTATTCAGATATTCATATTTCCTACTGAAGGTCAGGGTTTATCTCCTGGTACTCCAGCTCCCAATATGCCAGGATATAGCTGAAAAACTGCTGAAATTGACATCAAACAACCAAAGATATTTATGTTAGAATTTACAGGTAGTTGTAGACTATTCAGATGTTCATGTTATAGAAGCATTGGGTAGACTACTGAACATAGTAGACTAGTGTATATGAAATTGATCATGAAAGAATATATTTTTTTTTAATTTACAGGGCAATGACAATGTAATGGAATGTGTGACCCATGATGGATTTGTAGATGTTTACCAGTCTATAAACTTGGAATCTAAATCAAACAAAAGACTTCTGCAGGTATGTTGGTGTCCTTAAAATAAAGAATTGAGTTTATAGTAAGTGGTACATTCTGGATCAGAGGTACATGAAAAAGTCCAGTACAGTATTGAATACTATTATTAATATAGATCTACAATTTATACAAACTCCCTTTTATAAAACTCCAACAAATCTAGTTGTTTAAAGCTTTTTTTGAGCTATAAAAAAAATTTAGGGGAGCTTATAGTCACCGCTTTGACTGTCCTACTTTCCTGTTCAGTCCATTAGATCAAGTTCTCATTGTGGCATTAAAGCAAGTCCCTGTTCAATCTCCAAGCAAACGATTCTGGGTAACCACCTATGCCACACATTGGTTGACCCCATCTGAGATATCTCTCTTAATGTGATATCTCTTATGGCAATATCTCTCATGGCAGATAACTTCCTGTACAAACGCAGTAGTTTTAATGTAAAACAGTATCAAAAGTGTAAAAATAGACTTTACAGATATAAATAAGACTTTGTGAATTTTTTGTAAAATCATCCGTCTTAGTTTACAAACATCACAGACAGACAACAAATGTAGTTCCACAGTAAACAGGGATGAAGTATGGCAGAGGTTATATCTGGGAACCAGTTACGTTCTTTGTGCCTGAGAGTGATCCCTGTTCATTTATTGAGGGAGAAGTGTGCTAGATTTTAACCTGTCTTTTTTGTTTTACAGCCCAAGAATGGTATAAGTAATATATATGGTAAAATAGAAGATGGAATATTCCATTGTAAATTTAATAGAAAGAAACAAGTTGTGGGACAAGATGAATTATTCAACCTGAATGACGATTTCCATCTTATGTTTGCTTATGGACCTGCTGTTGGTGGTAAGACAATATGTAACCAGCCCCCAGTTTCATTAAAACTTCTCAAATTAAGATTTTCCTCAAATCTTTGAGATTCTCCTCAATGTTAAATTTTCCACGAATGTGATTGGTCAATATTTTGAGTTGAGGATATGATGAGAGGAAATCCTCAAATTTGAGATATTTTATGAAACCAGGCCCAGGTACTATTAATGTATTTCAGTGGTTTAAGGAAGACTTGATATAAAACAAGAAAGTTTGAACACTTTGACTCTAGACTGTCAAATAAATATTTAATGTCTTTTTTCACAAATGTTTTATTTTTATGCAATAGATATAATTCTGTTGTATCGTGACATTCAAGAATCAGTCCTGAATGTTACTGCAGCAATTACCAAAAGTATTTACATCAAGTCATATATATCAATTGTTGCAACAGTAACTTTCAGTAGGACATACATAAAATAAATATTTTCATTTGAACCTGAAATTCATTTATTTTTTGTTATTGTAAATAAAGTCCTGTATTTGTATTAAACAATGCACTTCTGATTTTTAACTAGTCTGTCAGCCAATAGGATTAGAGTTAATGTCTATGTTTACATGACTCTGTCATGTTTTCAGATAGATTTCCAATAGATTAAGGTGGTTAGTAAGTGGTTAAGTAGTAAAGTTTTCATTTTTTTTTGTTTCTCGTTCCCCCATCTTATGACTACTTCAGTGTTTGCTAGGGTCTTATTTACTACAGGTGTATCATTGTTTGCAGGAAAATTGCAACCACATAGCATTGAGAAGATACCAGTTGTTTCTTTGAAACTTGTGGATTTCCAAAAGAATTCATCACTGTCTGGCAGAGTGATATATTATCTAATAAAATTCCATGGTAAGAATAGTCTGTAACCTCTGAGTTTGGACCTAAATGTATTATAAGTTTTTCTTTGGTTTAATTGCATAAAAATGGCATAAAAGAACTGTAAATTAAGTTTTAAATGTTAATGAAGCATTTCACTGAAGCATTTAATAAAATTGCACTTTTAGAGACAGTATTAAAAATCATGGTTGGAAATGCAAGGGTAAGTTTTCGAGAATTTGACAGATTTTTATAAATTTTGTCTCTGTACATATATATTTAGTATAAACATTGAAGACTTCCTTGATTTGCAGATTTCTATTGTTTTGTAACCAATTCAAATCTTGTTTTTCAGGTGCTTTAATGATCTTCGCTTGGATTGGTTGTGCTAGTATAGCCATCGTCATGGTTAGGTATTACAAGAGAATTTGGCCAGGGAGTACTTGGTGTGATGAACGAATCTGGTACCAGGTAACAACCCATTGTCAATCATTTAACAATGGTAGATGAGAAGTTTAACATTCTTCCACAATAAAAATTCAGCACCATGATCTAGCTGAAAGTAAAACACCTTAATACAGTAAAAAAACCCAATAAAGATGTAATTTTTAAGTATTTTACACTGTAATCACATCATATTTCGTAATATATATAGACTGTTTAGGGGATATTCAGTCATGCTTTATTGACATATATTCTGATTCTAAGGCTGGTAGACAACAATATACTGCATTTTCCACCAATATATATATATAAGGTATATTTAAATGTGTATTTATTTGATGTAACTTCAGGTACACAGACTAACCATGATAGTTGTATTCCTGTGTGTCATTATCAGTGTTATTTTGGTATTTTTAGATGTAGAAGGCTATAGTAAGGTATGTAACGAAGTAAATAATATTTTTGTTTTTTTTCCTTTAAAGTGTTGTCTTTGGATAATGAAGTATTAAATCAAGTTTCGGATGTTGGCAGAGAAAAATTGTGTACACAATTGGGAGCTACAAAAAGTACCTTCAAACATACCTTATTAAAAAACTTTATTTAAAATCTGAAAGGTCTTTATGTTATTAAATTAAGAGGTCATTGAAGAGAAACCTTTGAAACTCTGACTCTTGTGTCATACAAAATCTTCAGCTTAGAGTTTTCACTTCTTAGTTTTAGGCAAAAAAGGCCTTAGAATGCCTTTGTTGTCATATAATTGAGATACCAGAATATAGGAAATAATGTAATAATAATTATTTATGTCATCCACTATTTTTCTAAGACCTTATAATTAATCAAACTATCAATTTAGTATTTTATTATTTTAAAAATTAGTTATTAAAAAATAAGTGTTCATATTTACATAGTATGCATATATACCTTAGAATGTTGATGTTTAGTGTGTAAGGTATAACAAATTTGTGTCTTGGCTTGATACTTTGTTAAAAGTTACTGATTCACATCATTGTAGATAAATGGTAAGATGTTCCATCAGGCTCATCCTATTATAGGACTTGTTGTACTGGTCTTCACAGTGGCCAATGTAAGTATGCTTTGATATATACTAATAATCAAATTTATTCATTAAAAAAATAAATTTCAAAAGAAAACTTAAATACATTAACAAGTCATTAACATGCTTTTGCTAAAAGCAATTTTCAGTGATATAGGTTCTGGTCTCACTGCAGGCAAGGTGTAGACAGTGATATAGGTTCTGGTCTCACTGCAGGCAAGGTGTAGACAGTGATATAGGTTCTGGTCTCACTGCAGGCAAGGTGTAGACAGTGGTATAGGTTCTGGTCTCACTGCAGGCAAGGTGTAGACAGTGATATAGGTTCTGGTCTCACTGCAGGCAAGGTGTAGACAGTGATATAGGTTCTGGTCTCACTGCAGGCAAGGTGTAGACAGTGATATAGGTTCTGGTCTCACTGCAGGCAAGGTGTAGACAGTGATATAGGTTCTGGTCTCACTGCAGGCAAGGTGTAGACAGTGATATAGGTTCTGGTCTCACTGCAGGCAAGGTGTAGACAGTGATATAGGTTCTGGTCTCACTGCAGGCAAGGTGTAGACAGTGATATAGGTTCTGGTCTCACTGCAGGCAAGGTGTAGACAGTGATATAGGTTCTGGTCTCACTGCAGGCAAGGTGTAGACAGTGATATAGGTTCTGGTCTCACTGCAGGCAAGGTGTAGACAGTGATATAGGTTCTGGTCTCACTGCAGGCAAGGTGTAGACAGTGATATAGGTTCTGGTCTCACTGCAGGCAAGGTGTAGACAGTGATATAGGTTCTGGTCTCACTGCAGGCAAGGTGTAGACAGTGATATAGGTTCTGGTCTCACTGCAGGCAAGGTGTAGACAGTGATATAGGTTCTGGTCTCACTGCAGGCAAGGTGTAGACAGTGATATAGGTTCTGGTCTCACTGCAGGCAAGGTGTAGACAGTGATATAGGTTCTGGTCTCACTGCAGGCAAGGTGTAGACAGTGATATAGGTTCTGGTCTCACTGCAGGCAAGGTGTAGACAGTGATATAGGTTCTGGTCTCACTGCAGGCAAGGTGTAGACAGTGATATAGGTTCTGGTCTCACTGCAGGCAAGGTGTAGACAGTGATATAGGTTCTGGTCTCACTGCAGGCAAGGTGTAGACAGTGATATAGGTTCTGGTCTCACTGCAGGCAAGGTGTAGACAGTGATATAGGTTCTGGTCTCACTGCAGGCAAGGTGTAGACTTTAATCTTTATTGACAAGGATTACCCATTATTCTAACAAAGGCCAAGGGTTTAATTTGGTTCCCCAGACTTCTCCCCTAATGAAAACTTGATTGCCATAGTATAACTGAAAAATTGCTGAAACTGTAGTTAAACATCATTAAATTGAACAATCAAATACCAATCATAGGATTATACAATAAAACACAGTCCAAGAAAAAACACAACCAATAAATTGTGGTAGCTACAAAACACAGACTCCTGGAAAACTATGAATGGAAATTGGTGCTGATGGAGGGGAAGCATTTCCAGCATTGGTAATGAATTACCATCACACTTCTGAATTGGTGAACCACAAAAATAAACACTCCATATGATTTATCTGTATCTTTGATATCTTGTTTTTTATTACAGCCGATAGTAGCATTAATCAGGCCATTACCTGGTTCTTTTAAAAGAAAAGTATTTAATTGGATACACTGGGGATTGGGTACTGTCGGACATATATTAGCAGGTAAATTATTTGTTTGACATTTTTTATTGTATTCACAAATCAGAACCTCAGAAAACTGATGTACAGAAACATGTAGTAAAATTAGTCAGTTTGAAAAAAAAATGTTTAAGAAAAGTAAAATCTAAAGTTCTAAAGATAAACACAATGCTGGCCTTTGTTAAGGATGTGCCTGGCTCATTTTCATAAAAACAAGGTATTCTGTCATAGCTGTTATGGTATATAATATACTGCACCTATTTTGTTGAAATATACATAGGTGAAGAGATTCTTACGTCTCTTCTAAATTAGGACAAGAGCTATTAAGCTGTCCTATTTTTATACAAATTGTTATTGAGCAACTTTGGATCAGATATGTATTTTAGATCAATTCAGCTTTTCAATTGTGGTGTATATGGAGTATAATATTTGCTGAAAAATATTGTACTTCAACTTCACATTAGACAGAATGTTTCATATTACTAGTAAATCTCATTCTTAGGGCCCTGTCACTTTGTGGTGGACACCCTTTAGTGATCAATCTATCTGTCCATCCATTGGTCTGTCCATGCGAAGCTAATGTTGTCCAAAGTTGTTACTTTTTTTTTAGCCTGTCAAAGACGGGTCAGATTATGGGAACATCCACAGCAATATCTGCTTTATAACTCAAACAGTTGTCTTATATTCATGAAACTTTGGGAAAATGTTTATGGGCATAATATCTCGACCAAGACTGAAAACCAGCTAAATTGCTTCAGCCACTTCATAGTTATGGCCCTTTATTTATGCAAAAAATGCCAAATTTACCTTGTCTTCTCTCTAACTCGAACAGTTGTTGTCTGATCTTCATGAAACTTAGGGAAATGTATATGGGCATAATATCTTGACCAAGATTGAAAACCAGGGCCTAAATTAAAAAGTTGTTTGTTTCTCCATTCCCCGACCGACCCAGAAATTGCAGCCGACTCGAATCTTTTTTTTGGTCCAAGTTCGGGATTTTTTTTTTTTAACAAAACTGGAAGTGTGGATCGTGTCAATTCAGAGCTCACTGGGCAAAGTTGGCGACAAAGTCACTCTAATATGTTCTGAAGTCGCTCTACAGCCCCTCAAAAGCGACGTTGAAGTCGCCCGGTTATTTCCATCAAGTTGCCCGATGGTTCACAGAAGATACTTGTATATCTGGTCCAAATAATTCACCCATACTTTCAATTTATCAGTAAATGTGTAATTCAAACAAGAAAAGGCAAACAATATGAGTATTTAACATTTTTTCAAAGGATTTATGTCTTTCAAATGGATTATGTGCCATTTGTTTATTTACCGGATGTGACTAATTACTGGAAGTGAACACGAAGAAAAGTACAACGGCCCATAATGAAAAATCGTACTTTTTTTTTATAAACACTTTCAATTGGTTTCAAACTTCAGTTCTTTCAAAGTGTATTTTATTTTAACAAATTTCTTTGATAAATATATGAGCTGCACTTGAAAGAATAAAGATGTATAGTAATCATTGACATCATGTTAAGTTCTGTAGATGGGTGTTCCATGAAGAAATTGTGCACAACTTTGTCCAAGTGGAAGTGTGTTGAACAGAAGAATTATTTCTGGGTTTAATGTTATGTTATTCTATCTATCTTCTTTGAAAATTTTGCTCAGAGAAACACGGCATGTTAATAACAAACTGTTTGAAATATTATCATATACAAGAACTTCATGAATGATGTTTACATGGTTTATGTCTACACCTATACAAATATTTTCAGTTAATCTATTTTTATTTGTGAATACCTTGTATAGCTACAAATACTGAAGTAGATAGAAAAATAGTTGCTATATCTGGTGTTTTTTTCATTGATTTTATAATGATAAAGGTTATGTGCTATTTGATATTGCATACCATGATTATAATAATGAAAAAGAAAGAAAGAAAACTGAATTGCAGGCAAACAAGTTGGCTAAAAAAATGGATGAAAAGTTACCAAAATTTAATGGTTAGATCTGTAGTTATTTAAGATTTTACTTAGACATGTATTGTAAGAAATTCTGGCATCTTTTCTCTGCAAAGAATATGTTCCTTTAGGATAAGGGGAACTGGCCAAGATCTTTGCAGTTTTCACAGCTCTATTTAAATAAGAAATAACTATACATTCCCTGGCCAGAGACCCCCTTATTATAGATATGAAAGCTAGGGTGTAGCAATGGGACAATCAAATGTCACAAAAAATCACTGAAGTGTACAAAGACGAGGCCTGGTCCCTCTTTAATTATTCAACAGCCCCCCCCCCCCCCCTCAAAGCACAATTTCTAGATCCATTAACTTAATATAAGCCAAAATAAAAAAAAAAACACCTACCTACCTACCCGTCTTGAAAAATGTGAGTAGGGAATGGGGAAACAAACATTTTTTTAATTGTGGCCCAGCCAAATTGCTTCAGATTCTTCAGAGTTATGGCCCTTTATTTATTTTTTTTACAAAAATGACAAATTTTCGACATGCATATTTTGTAGCAATTTGGCAATTGTTTATCTTTTAAGTTAGGCTTTTTATACTTGGTATGTTGGTAGATAATATCAAGGCAATGTGTTGCATACTGTGGATGATGACCTTTGACCTCAGTCACATTATTGCTTTCTGAATGACAAATTCACGTTAGGTCTGTAACTTTTTTATCTTTTGAGGTAGGCTTTTGAGATTTGGTATGTGGGTAGATAATATGAAGGCGATATGTGTCACATACTGTGGTTGATGACCTTTGGCCTTGAAATTTTACCTGAAGGTCAGCAGGGCCCACTGAGATACCATCTCACTGATTTCTAGTTAAATATAAAAGTAATAATGTTTTTCCAAAACAAAATATTAATAAATAGTTGTATTGCAGCTTCCTCCTACAGTTAAACTAATATGCACATTATAGCTGTAAAATTGATTACATGAGCTAAAAACATTTTCATAATTATACAAACACACAAACTGTTTTTATTATGAAATGCTTGGCAATGATTTTAACGTGTTCTTTACAGTGGTCAATATTTTTGCTGGTATTGAGTTGGCCAAAGCAGGTGCCCCGCCATATTTGACATGGATAATGGTGGCCTATGTGGCATATTATATCTCAGTCAACATAATATTAGAAGTCCATAATTGTTTAACAACAAAAGCAGGTAAGTGTGTTATGTAAAACAGTTTCTATGAGTGTTCTGCTTAACTATATACCCAGATATGTCCTAGGAGTGTTATACTTGACTACAAGTCCAGCTAATAGCCTTTCTATAGGCCATTGATCAGTGGATAGCCTGCTTATTTGTATTTTCCTGATATTTAGTTTAAAATGTAAAACTATACAAGAAGAATGAACTATATAATGTGGGGAGATAACTTAGTAGTAAAAAACATCAAAATTTGTAATGTAACATGTATATTGCCTCCCATAACAGGCAGGATACTAAGAAATATATTCATTATTAAATGACAAAACTAAAAATATCTGACATTATAAGAAATAACACACAATTAAAAAATTACAGATTCTTAACTGGACCTGCTAGGTAAATACTGACAGTACACAGATTTATTTAGAAGCCCATGTATCTGAAGTCATAAGGTTCACATACATATAGCTATTTTCAATATTTTTTATGCAGGTGTCACCAAGGTTACAATTGAAGTGAGGTGAAACTAATGCAAAATCTGTTGCTGATATTGTAGATTTCATAAAATTGACAAGAGATAACTTAAAAAATACATTAACCCTTTATACATACTTGTACTGTATTCTTAGTTATATTCCTATATTTATTATTTTCTCTTAATTCACGTTAAGGAAAAAAATTATCTGTCATGGACTTTACAAGACGGAACCGTTTTATATAGTCTTGTCTGGCAAGTAAAGTGCATCAGCCACAGGCAAGGGGCACTTTACATCTGACAACACTATAGAAAAACTTTCAGAGGTAGAATACATAACAATATTTAATGTTCAAATGTAAAAGGTGATCATTCTGAATCTACTTGAAAAAAAAAGCAGGAGAATCTTTTAAAATTTAGTATAGTACTCCTGTATAGTACCCAAGGGAAATCGTAGATATAGTTCTCATCACGAGGTATAATAACCTTTCTCTGAAATAAATCCACCACCATTAAAAAATATTCAAGGCAAATTGCCCAATGAAAAACCTGCTGTGTTCTTAAAAGCTTTGAAATTAGTCTTGATTATCTGCACCAGATTTAACTCATGAAAGAAGAGTACCTGAAAAGTTAAAAATTTCATTGAAATGAGCAAAACATGAAATGTCCAGTTTGGTGAAAATAGGCAAAAAAATCAGGCAGTTTTCAGTTCACTAGTTAAATCATTATTTACCCCTAGCATTATTTAAAAAAAATATGTTTTTAAATCTATCAGTTATAAAAAGTCTTTGTTGAAGGATCAGAATTTAAGAATACAGTACAGTACTGACATTCCTGTGAAAATTCAGGATGCTGATAGGAAATTAAGTCCAGTACTGAAATTAGTCTGTGGAAAAGTAGTATGTACCCTAAAATAGACACAGATTCTTATACCATCTAAAGTCTTGTAAGGCAGAATTAAATTGATATTGAAATAATGTATTTTTTCAGAACTTAATAGAGACAAAACCTACATGTATGAAATGCATAGGAAGCCATTTTACTATTCTCACAGCAATGCCCATTTACAGTTGGAACCTCCAGTAAGTATACATGCATGTCTGGTATATGTATTAGAAAAGTCTTGGTTAAATGTCATTTTTTTAAGGAAAAATGAAGTATTTAAAATGAAAAAGGATTTTTCAATACTTCAAAGAATGATTTGTTTACAATTTTGCAATTGTAACGATCAAATTGATAAAAACTTTTTTACACTGGTCTATGACTGACATTATAGTATACAAATGTCTGTCCGTTTGTCATCCACATGTCACACTGTATCTTGAGAATGCCTGAACAGATTTTTTTTCTTTTTGGTCAATTTCTGATTTATCGTAATAGAGTTATGGGACTTTTGTTGTAAAAAAAGGTGGAATTTTTTTGTTTTTAGACTATTACTCAAAAATGTTTTAATAAATTTTCTTGAAAGTTTGAGGAATTTTATTTAACCTTGGTTATTTTTATAGATGAGAACTTCCTTTAATTTTTTGTTAAATTCTTTTTTTTTATAGATTATGGGACTTTCTAAGAAAATTCATGTTTTTTTTTAAGTTTTCAGACTCTAACTCTTAAAAACTTTCATAAATTTTCTTGAAATTTTTGGGAATTGTTGCTGTAATTATGTCTCTTCCGTTATGCATTCAGACAGTGTATAGCTCCTTATATCTTCAGATGGGCATATCGTCCATGTGTGAAACAACTGTTTATTGCATGACTTAAAATGTGCTTAACAAAACTTGAACAATTTAAATTATTGGTTTTTTTTTATGTAATGTAAACAACTAAATATATCTCAATATAAACTTAGGACATGCATACAATTGTTTTACTTAGCTAAGGTTTTGTTCATCTGATGTAATGTAACGAGTAATGCCATCTTTAAATCAGAAGAAAATGATACTGGGAAATAAGTATGAACTGTTTATTAAATTTAACAATAATAAAATATTTAATTGAATCAAAATATATCAAATTTATGATCAGATCATGTTTTGGTTTTCATCATAGTTAAGCCTTGGAAAGCTTTATCCCAATAATTATATAGATTTGAAAACTCATTGTTACATTGTTATAACTGAACTCTCAAACTTGTCTTTGTTTTCTTAATAGTAATAATATGCAAAGTGGTTATGGTTACAATTAAGCATAGCATGTCAACTTTATGAGTTCTGTGAGTTCTGGACCAACTCAACTCCAATTGACAAGAATTGCAAATTTTCCTCATGAACATTAAGGGTTGTAAATAACTGATTTTTAACTGAATGATATTGCTGAAGTGGCATACAAGTAAATATTTAAGGATTGTTTTCAATTGTTGGTTAGATTATTGGATATAAACGACTTTGGGTCGATTTACGCTGAATAAACCGCAAAGCAGTTTATTTTGCAGCGTAAATCGATCCAAAGTCATTTATATCCAGTAATCTAACCAACAATTGAAAACCAAACCTTATATTTTAAATTCTATAGTAAAAATGAAGTAACAAGGACAATATTTTACAAGTAATCAAATAATATTTGCAATTCACAATTTTAGTGTCGTCACTTGTTATTTGCAGAAGAATTCATGTATAGTCAACGTCATAAATACATCTTATTATGACGGCACAATCAGTCACGTGGTGAAAAACCAAGTTATAAAAAATAACCAACTTAGCTCATGTATTGAGTATTTAAACAAAATTTTTAAAAATATTGATACATATACTAACCTTTGATATAATAACTCTGTTTCTCTACATTACAGTTCAGCAGACTTAAGAAAGGAATCATGGGAACACATATACTTATTATAACTGTGACAACATTAATGTTGATAATAATGCTGATCATTGGTGGTTAGACTATTCTACAAGGCTGATCATTGGTGGTTAGACTATTGTACAAGGCTGATCATTGGTGGTTAGACTATTGTACAAGGCTGGTCATTGGTGGTTAGACTATTGTACATTGTGATATTCCCTGTCAGTTGGTGCTACTTACAACAGAAACATCATGATGTTAAACCTTATGGTGCATATATTTCTGAAGGACACTAATAGGAAAGTGCTTTTATTAAACAGATTATTGCTTTACTTGCTTTATTCATGTCATCAGTGATACAGACAGTATTAACATTCAGAGTAGTAATGTGTAAATGTGTTATAGTTGAGAAACACCTGTCAATGTCTGTGGTTTATTTCAATATCATGTTCATTTATATTTATTAGCATTTTGTTTCACTTTCATAATAAGTTGTCAATTATTATACAGTTAGATTTTTTAAATTATTTTAGAACAGCTTGAGAAATGTATGCAATTATTCTTATATTTTGTAAAGTTAATTATTTTTATGACATGGTAAAATTATCATAGGATTATTCTGTTAAAGTGTATAAAATAGTGATGGAAGTTTGAAAACATAACCACAACCATATGTTTATCTAATTATAATATGCTTATGTCCCAAAAACAAAAAAGACATTATTAACACACCATATTTTTATATTAAAATAGATCCTTATGGGAAACATATGGTTTGATGATAATTTAAGTTAAAATGCCAGCACAAGGTTCAAAGAGTTTTCTGTTTCAAATGGATTTCTATAGTAGAGATGAATGAGTCTGAACTTCTCAACACTGTCATCTCAACCCAAAATATACCATATAAGGAAGAAAATACAATCTTGCTATATGACATGATAGGTTACATGGTTGGAGCCCATTCTGTTCCTCATTACATCACAAGTGGTTTCATCAATATTGAAATCATTTACTGTTCCAACAGATCTGAGTGACCAAACAAATGGCTTGTTACTGATTTCCAATATTTTGTTGAGTAAAATATGCTTTTTTTCAATTAATACAAAATTTTATCCAATATGGATGTTTTGGTATAAATAATGGATTCGGTAACAAATGTTGACAAAAATGAAACAATCATGGCTTAATGTTTACAGACACTTTGTAATCTTTAATTTAAGATAAAGTAAGATATTCTTGGGTTTTTTATTACAGACATGTGAAAACATCACATAAATTATAAATTCTTCCACTTATGAGCAGAATGTCTTTTTCAAGATCTGATTGTTTAAGGCAGATGGATGGAAAATATAAGTAGTTAAAATGTTTATGTTGTTATTTGAATCTTCAAATTCTGTACACCTTGTTGGATGAGATTTATTTATTATTGATTTATGACATTTTCTTTTGATCTTACCATGACAATAATTTATTGATTGGCATTATCATGGCACTGCAGATTCTCGTACACATTATTGACAGTTTCTTAGGAGGCTTAGCAACAACAGCTCAGTAATCAGCAATTAAGGGACATACTAACTTTCCATAATACAGTAGAAGGGTTTGAATTCAAAATGAATGTTTCCAACTTATTCCAAGTGTTAACAATAATAATTAAGGGGACTCAGTAGCCAATTGGTTAAGCTATTTCATCCATTATGTGGTCTGTCAACAATGCAGCCAGGATGCGCTTGACTCAAATCTTAATTGACACTGAATGCCAGTTTTCCTACCAAAGGTCATAGTTTTGTTCAGGTACTCCAGCTTCCTCCCCCAATAAAAACTGGACACCATGATATAGCTGAAAAATTGCTAAAAATGCAAATGGCATTACATATCATTCAAAGAAGCAAAATAATAATTTATTTATTGAGACTTTTTTTATTTAATAGTAGTATATTTACAAATTAATTGTACCCCTTAATAATTTGTCTCGTTTCAATTGTAGTAGACATCCCCATCACCAAACTTTAAATCTTGGATTATTCAAGTTTACAGAAGATGTTTCAGAATTAAATACAATATTAGTAGAAATAGCTGAATATGACAGACAAATAGTAAATATTTAAGCCTTACTATGTTGTAAGAAAGTGTACAAAGTGTACAAAAAATTCTCCGTTTACCCTTGACTGACCCTGCCTACTGCCATTTTTGACTGAATTAAATGACATGTTAAGCCTGATCATGCAAGTTTTCCGAGTTCCTATGCGTTATAATATAGCGCAAAGTTTAAATACCCAAAACTTTGTTGTAATGACCCAATTATATTTCAGGTTTTACCAAACAATACTTTCACAGGTATGATAATTATGGTTCCTTCGATGATTAGGTTTTTGTCTCGCATGCGACGAAAGTCGCTTGAGGCGAGACATATGTATGGAAATCCGGCAGCGGCGGCAGCATAAACACTTGACATCTTGCTTCATATATTTGTAAGCCCAAGCCCTAGGTCCATCAAATTTGGTCCAGAGGTAGCTTATGATGAGTACTTGCCAGTCAGTCACCTTTTACCTGACCTTGACCTCAATTTCACGGTCCAGCGACTACGTTAAAGTTTTTGGGTTACGACAGTTCCTCTGTAACTACGCATGGTAGGATGACAATATTTGGTGTATAGGTTGCTGATGACTAGTACATGACTGGTAGGTGTCACCTGACCTTGACCTCAATTTCACAGTCCAGCAACTACGTTAAAGTTTTTGGGTTACGACAGTTCCTCTGTAACTATGCATCAAAGGATGACAATATTTGGTGTATAGGTTGCTGATGACTAGTACATGACTGTCTGGTAGGTGTCACCTGACCTTGACCTCAATTTCACGGTCCAGCGACTATGTTAAAGTTTTTGGGTTACGACAGTTCCTCTATAACCACACATGGTAGGATGACAATATTTGGTATATAGGTTGCTGATGACTAGTACATGACTGTCTGGTAGGTGTCACTTGACCTTGACCTCAATTTCACTGTCCAGCGACTACATTAAAGTTTTTGGGTTATGGCAGTTCCTCTGTAACTATGTGTGGTAGGATGACAATATTTGGTATATAGGTTGCTGATGAATAGTACATGACTGTCTATTAGTTTCCACCTGACCTTGACCTCAATTTCACGGTCCAGCGACTACGTTAAAGGTTTTGGGTTACGGCTGTTCCCCTGTAACAATGCATGGTAGGATGACACAATTTGGTATATAGGTTGCTGATGAATAGTACATGACTGTCTATTAGTTTCCACCTGACCTTGACCTCAATTTCACGGTCCAGCGACTACATTTAAGTTTTTTGGTTACGGCTGTTCCCCTGTAACTATGCATGGTATGGCGACAATATTTCTTATACAGGCCGCTGCTGATATTAAATGCTATTTATGTAATGCTTATGACGAAATTTATTGAGACATTTTTCTGTGTCCACACTTGTTTAAATTAAAGAATACTATAGAATCAAGTGATTAGAGAAACTTTAACAACGTTCTCTACAGTCAGATTACATATCTTTCAGTATGTTCTTTTTGTCATTGATGGATGTGTGACGATGCATCTTTGTTTCCCCTACATTTTTTTACAATATATTCCAAACCCTTTTGTTCCCCTCCCCCCTCCCCCGCCAAAAAAAATCGAGATAAACTTGAGACATATTTTGTGCTTTTATACATTTTTTTGGAATACAGTATTGTAAAGACTTTATAGGGGTACATTGATTTATATAGTTGAAATATAAGAATTGTGTTACTAAAGTAATTTATACATTCATGTTTTGTATAACTGTTGTAAATGTGTGATTATTTTCATATTTATTTTTCATGAATAAAATTTACTGAAAGTTGTCTTTTAGTTAAATGTTTACACTCCCAAAAAACGACTGTAACAGCACGACAACTGTTCTTAAGACTTTTATTTAGTGTTGAAACAGAGGACCTTCCGTTTTTGTGCGTGGTTTTCTGCATTTGTGGTTTTTGCATGGACGGAGGTTTAAAATGTTTCTGACATCAATCATTTTACTATCCCATTATATGTTTTACTGGTCACATAGCAGCAAAATTTGTAAAGTGTAAATTCCTTTACATGTATTGACATCTGCAACTGCTACAATAACTAATGTAATAACTCTAAAAGGCTTAACATTTTCTTTGTAAGAAACAGGAAAAATCTTACAACATTATTCTAAGACATAATTAATATATAAAATATTCCATTGTTTGTTTTTGCAAGAAAATCTCTGAAGCTATGATCATTGGGAAAAAGTATATGTTTAGAAATGATTATTTGCACACCAATAACTTTTATACATGTATATCATGAGAATGAGAATAAGAAAACTAATAAAACACCTACTTTATTGTTTATGTATATTTAATTGCTGAAAGCGGTGAAAACTATAGAGGAAAACATTATTTTTTGACATAAATATTAACAAACGTAACGTGGTATGCACATACAGTCTTAATCATTAAGGTCAACAAACATGGACCAACTTTAATGGGACCATTACGCAAATATGATCTTCCACAAATTCTCTATTACCAACCAGAAGAGCAATTTTCTACACAAACGACAAGACCAGAAAAGAAATATAAATTAGAAGAAAATGTTACTGGCAAAGAAAATTTGTTTTAATAACATTATATTTTGTATTTTTTCTTTACATAAAAATTTATGTTTCAAAAGCAACGTTTTGGTTTCAGCCGATTTGATTGAAAAGGCAACGAAAATGAGTGCATGTGAACTCATCTCTAACTCAAATCGGCTATTCACGACCGAAATATAGTATTTGTCGTAAATAGAAAAATATTAAATTTTCAATTAGTTAAATTTCCAGTTTAAAATGTGTTCACCTTAATATTAACACACTTATCAAGGAGGGTGTTGGATGTTTTACTTAATGTAGTAGTGTATAGCCAGGCTATTAAATAACAATTCTCAGGATAATGGGTTCTTTATTTCGTCATCATATTAAGTGTTGATAATATTAAATATAACAGGAAAAAATACAGCAAGGAAAAACACCCTACAATAACAAAATAGGAATAATAAATTCCAAGTAACAACATAAATAAAACATGAATATATTAATTCAGCTAATCTGCAGAAATAGATATATTTCTGTGTGTAATGCAATTAAAAATATAATTCTCATAGACAAAACCTCATTTTGAATGAGTATTCAAAATGCCAAAATGAAATTAATCTCACGGCAAATAATACTATAATAATAATGTGAGTAATATGTACTTCACATTTAATACTTCACAGATTCATAACTGTGAGCAACCAAATATCAAAATATATACAATTCATGGTAAATAATAAACTTAAGCAATTAAGCTTTAGTCATGCTATAAAAATATAACACAAACAATGCAAATAATAAAAATACAAAAGAAATAGTATAACCCACCTTATAATATCTTATAAAGGCTGTCTACACACTTTCCTGCGTCAAAGACGTCAATATAAACAATTCATCAGACCTTAAACCAAGTGAAATTTCCAGAGACAAAAATACAATTTTACACAATTCTAACAGCAATGGCTACCCTTTGTCAGAGAGTAAATCAGTGAATAACCAACTAGATTCCCGCCTAAAAATCTACTAAGTCATGTGACCAAAAGAACCAATGAGACAACAAGGAGAAAGTAACTAAACTAATAAGCAGACTACAGATCTGAGTAATAATCAGGCAGATGCAAAACTAACTTAATATACTAAATACATATCAAATGACAGATATAGGTAAATCTGTTCTGATATGAAACTAAAAATAAAAGATATTAAATACAATATTATAAACAATATTATTAAAATGCAGTACTATCACATTAATAAATACAAAAACAGAAAATTTCAAGGAAATAACGGACAATTTGACCCATTTCCAGTTTTACATGATTTATCTCCCTTTTTACTTCCAGTTAAAAAAACTACGGCTATCATCACTATAAGACTATGCTATTGAAATAAAGATTTTACATTGTTTTTTGTATTGTTTGACTATGCCAATTAAATTATCTAATTAACCTCGTTAGTAGATGTTACTATAGCCATAGGCAACAGGTGAGTTTGAATATTGGAACAGGTATGTCACTGGTAAGCTTGTTTAATCAAGCTATAAAACAGCTGGGGTTCTACCTTATCAGGTAAATGGGGTAATAAATATTCAGGTTTATTAATTAACAAACATGTTTACACAGCATGTGGTTTTAATTACATCTTCAATTAGATTTTGACACCTGTAATTAACAAAAAGCATTAAAATTTATCAAAGATAATTGTCCATTGAATAAGTTTTCAACAGGACAATGCCGCAGTTTTTAGTGCCGGAAGTGGTCACTAGGTGGAGTTTTTTAAATTGGAAAGTCAATTCTTTAAATCCAACTGTTTCCAATTTTTTTACGAAATGATACACTCATGATCTAAGGTTTATATGACACACATTCAAACAACAACTGAAAAATTGCCGCAATCTTTATTACAAATTGAAACTGAAGAAAATATACCTTTAGGTAATAATGTGCTTATGGCACATCTACTGGTAATCTACTGCAACCAACAAGAAACGTGACTAATCATTACTTTAAAAGAATATCTCGGGATAAGTTCGGATCTGAAATTGTTAGAGCAGGTGATGGAATCTGCAAATCTTTTCAAAATGTCTGTTTTATTAACAGTTTTGTCACCCTAGGAAGGTGAATGTTGAATGACACAACGTAACGATAAAACCACCTAAAATGTCAAGTCAGCTGAACGTAAAATAAAACGCATCATAAACAACAGTTTTTGCTATCAATAGGCGTTGTTATAAATGTATTTCCTAAAAAAATCATTTACAAAAGACGTGTTTCATAAGCGTAAATAAAGATTGAGTTTAAAAAATGAACTGTTAGTACAAACACAAACATTATAACTTCTATTTGAGTTAACATGTGTAACACGATGGCGAATGTGATATTGAAAGCCGAAATAGATGCAGTTTTTACTGTATTTCTTTATGTGATTGGTATTTTTGGAAATGTTTTAAGAAAAAAGCAAAGAAAACCGACCGAACACTAAGAGCCAAAAGTCAAGGAACAGTTACAAATCCGGATATAGTCACAAATAAAAAAAGCAACACAAAAACCGAAACACGAAATCATAAAAGATCCAGAGTAACCCGAACCCAATAAAAACCATGAGTGCACTTAGGTGCTCCGAACGAGTAAGCAGTGCCTGCCTCTATTTAGACGCTTGTCGAGTTACTCATTGTAATGTCTAGGAAAAAGTCAAATCCAGGAATAGATTTAGAGTCATTGATGACAAAGTAATTTCTGTTATGGCTAATTACCAGGTATTTCTATCGTTTTTCTTGAACAAGCAGTGTTTAATAAGATCTTTAAGCCTAGTTTTAAGCTGCATATGAGGAATGGCCGAGTAGAGTGTCGAAAAATCAAATGTTAAAATGCTGTTAAATTGGGAAAGAGATCCAGACCTCAAGATATCTACCAGGTCTTTTGAATTTTTTTATATCTATATTTCATGTATGCCACTCATGGAGTAGAAAGTGTCACTGCATTTTTGAAATCCTGTTTTTATTGTTAAAATAGTGGTCAGGAGTTGCGATAGTGTTTTGGTGGTACACTTAGACGATCCTTCTATGAAACGCTGATTGTATGGATTTTTTGAAGTTGTGTTATCCAACACAATAAGGGGAGATCACAATCTTCCACTTTTAAACGTCATTCTTCTGCAAAAATTTAAACTTCACAGAAATACCACATATACTCTGTTGTTAATACTAGCTTTTGCAGCCATGACGGTCTTGTTAGTTTGTATGAAAATGTGTATCCATTATCTTGTGGACAATGCTTTAATAGCGTTATCTGGAATTAGCTGTAAGTTCGACTCATTTCTAGTATTTTTTTATTTCAATTTTCCCGGTTAAGATTCTAGTTTTAGTTACAGTCGCGCGCTTTATAAATTATTTCTACAGATAAGACAATCGAAATACAAGAACATCAGTAAAAATCACAATTATTGCCTTTCTTGCAATTGGTGTGCTGCTGTACGAAGTTGTCGTTGAAAACTGACGGAGGCGCGCAGAAAGGTGACATCACTCTGAAGACCATCAAACCAGAATAAGCTGAAATAAACACAAAGAATGGACTAGATGTTGTAAGTTACGAGCTCATATTTCACAATAGCTTACATTCCAATTTTCGCGCAGAAAATATAATTGCTCTTCCAGTTTACCCAATATGCAATGAATTTCTATTAATCGAAGGTTTAGAAATTGATACTACTTACCTTTTACACATACAATATGTAGGTATTTTTTCCAAAGAAGTGCTATAGCCGAAACTTCAATAAAAGCATTTACAGATAAAGATAAAATATCATAACATCAGTTTATGTTCATTTGCAACAAAGAATATAATATATATAATTGTCTATAGAGATTGCGTAATTAAATCATATATATAATGATATATTTACTTTTTTCATAAATCTGGTTTAAACCAAACTTACATAGAAAGATATAAAGTTTTGAATTTATACAAGGTCGTCTTTCTCGAACTTATCAACAAATAAACACAACAGTTATACATTTACCAATTTACTTTACAATAACTTCAAGAACATCAACATTAATTACACAAACATATATATTATCGCCATACAAATGTTTCAAGGTAAAAAAACCCTCCTAAATTCATGTCAATTGTCACTTAACATAGAAATAAGTTGCAACAATAGAAGAATGACAAGAAATGTAGGAAGTTCCTGTTTGTAAGAAACAATTGAAAACAGTATCATGTATGTTTGTACAAATTTCCTGATTGTCATTCTTATATTAAGATTTTTAAGTTTACACACTTTATGTTCCAAAATATTGATCATACTTTTAAAATAAGGCCAGACAGTAAAATGGCAGCTTGACAGTTTTAATAAATCCATAAAAACTGTTTGCAAGGAGATCGACTTGTGTATGAACATACAGTCATTTAATTTGTAGTTTTTATATAATAATTTATTCTACTGTAGTATAAGGTATAGAATAACACACGATGCAGTGGCTCTAAAAAGGGTAAGATCATTGCAGTGATCAGAAACATATAATATAAACTGTACCAATAATAACAAGATTTATTGAAACAAAAAACCCCACTACCTTGGGTTGGTATTGAATGAATAGTACTCGAATTAAGGCAAGAAATGTTCTGAAGAATAAATCCTCGTCGATAGTGTAGCTGCACATATAACAAATAACAATAAGATAATATATTGTCTACATTTAACAGCAGTCACGGATAAACAGTACAAAATATTCACTACTGTTAACTGCAAAAGCTCGAATGTCATTTACATTCTTGAGTGCCCCATCTGTCGCGAGTCCAAACAAACTTTCCACAAAAGACTGAATGGTCATAGAAGTAACCTTACTAAGAAACAGTTTCTGCCCGTGATCCAACACTTCAGACTGCCCGACCACACTCCAAAAGATTTTTATCACATCAAAATCCTAATTATCGAGCAGAACTGCAAGTGGCGGGACTCTGAACGGTAGGACCGAGAGAGATTCTGAATTAAAGAGATCTGCTCTGTACATCCCAATGGAATAAACACAAAACAATAAATAACATTCTAAGTATAAATAAATAAAAAAAATTCATAATTATCAAGAAGTTCAAGATTAGATGGTTTATAAAATTCACAACTGTACAGTACACCATTATGTAATGAGTAATAGCTGTGATCTTGGCCTCTGAGAAACTTCAAGATCAATAACATCATTACCCCACCACCGGATGCTGATGTACCAATAACAAACGTGTATCATTTAATTATAGATTGATATTGACACTGAAGAAGGTCATCTGTTGGTCGAATATTTTGTCGTCTTTATTAATATTTTTATTTTATCGTAGAAACATCTCTATTTGTATCGTTGCATAACCCTCTAAATGTATCGTCATGTTGGCGATCCGATACTTAGTAAGTGTGCTGGTTGGTAGCTTCCTTTAGACTTTTTATATATTATATTTCGTACTACCTGTATTGTGCATTTACACAATATCCAGTGGACTTACATTATTCCATCTTTTATAATTTCATATGAAGAACATTACTCCAACCTTTATAATGTCATATGAGGAATACGTTATACATCTGAGAGCACTAAACAAAAACAAGTGAAAACTCACCATCACTTATCTAATATCAATAACTATATAGAACGAGGTTTTATACCAAAGGGTTTACAGATCAAACTCTTACCTCAAACACATTTTATAGAAAATGGGATCAGACTCTGTTCCACAGTTCAAAACGCCTGCTGACCCTTATGAACACATTTAAACAACACACATATTCTTTCAGATACAAAAACACTGTCGACATCCCTAGGTTAAGAACTACCAGATATGGGCTTCACTCCTAGCTATGCTGCATCTAAATTATGGAATAATTTACCTCAAAATTTCAGGGAGGGCATGTCTTTAGATCATTTTAAGAATTTGATAAGTAAGTGGGAGGGTGAGGCATGTTTATGCAGTTTTTGTAAGAATTAAATGGAGTTATGTTTAGATCTGTTGTTGTAGAAAAGCTTAACCTTAATATGCTTCAGTTTTATATGTTTGAATGTATGTTGCATATAGAATTTAGTGCTTTGATTGCTATTATGTATGTCTGATGTGATTTTTAATGTCCTGCTATGCTTTTAATATGTCTCGCTGTTTTTACATGTCTTGCTTTGCTCTTTTATATGTATTGCTATGCTGTTTATATGTCTTGCTTTGCTTTTTATGTGTTCTGTTTTGCGATGCATTTTATGTGTCTTGCTATGCTGTTATATGTCTTATGTGCTATAGCTTTGTTTCATTTTTAGTATGTTATCTATGTATGTATGTCGGTTTTAAAAGCTCTATAGAGCTTATGTTATACTGTTATATGTTGCACCGACTTTAAAAAAAATATTACTTGACGATAAAATCACTGCGAAAAACATCAAATTAAACTATCGTCTGAACTTGAAAATCTCATGAAAATATGTAAGAAAGAATTACAGATAAAAGAATATGAAAATATATTTATTCGTCTAAATGACATCACCACCTCCAAAGTTGCAACCTCTCTAAACGTCAACGGCGGAAATTTAATCGCGACGATATTCCTAACCAACAGAATACCATAGGAGATAAAGAGACGCAATAGACACTTCAAACGGAAATCCCTTTCAACCAACAACGATTTCAACACTGTTGTTAACCTCTCTTGTCATCATCTTACAGAGAGTGAAACATCTTTACTAGCAGAAGGTTTAAATTTCTGTCCAGTTCCTGGTCCTGTCAACAGCACTAAACTATCCATGGAATTGGGTTAATTCTTGCCAGTAGCTGAAGAATTAAGGACCGTTTTACTTTGAAGAAAGGAGTGGAAGATTATGAGGTGAACTCCAATAGTGACATAGAAGGAGATACCAAATATAGATTTTTTTTAAAAATGTGTGCTCATTTCTTGGACTTTAATTTGTGGATTGTCTTTTTGACAGGTTTCATTCAAGTAATAAGCTTTGTTAGTATTCTGTGGTTAAGATTTTTGGTTAACTCTATGCATGATTCAAACTAATCCCGAACAGTGTATTTAAAAATGCATGGGTATAGGAAATACTTTCTGAAGGTCGATTTTGACATAGCGTTTATAATATATTTGTCAGCTGTACTAAATGTACTATAAACATAGCTAGTTTCCAGTGTTATTTAAGAGTTTGATTAGACTGTTCGTGAGGTGTTTAGGTTTTAAAGTGTGGTCGATGTTTTGAGAATTGTGGCTTTTTTGGGGCGATGCGTTCTATACTGGAAAAGAAAATTTTGTTCGTCAAATTAAATGCCTGGTAACATAACTAGGCAACTTTGAACAACACACAATACAAAACTTTTGAAAATTTATTTAGGTTAATATCTCTATACAAAAGTTGACAATAATTACCACTCATATTTCCCCAAGCGCTGCCAACAATTAATTTGTAGATAGTGTCACTCGGGGTCAGATATAAAAGTATGAATTTTTAAAATACAACAAATCCGATCAACAAACTGATCCCCTAAAAACTCTAGCATTGCAATGTCCAGGAGTAAAATCTTATGCCAAAGTAATCTTTTATTCATTTTCTGTGTAATATGACAAAATGGCTGGCGAAATAAATGATATTGGGGGAGGAAGCTGGAGTACTTGAAGAAAACCCCCGACCTGCGGATCTGGAATAATACACGTTCAATATAAATTACCAATTGCAGTGGTTATCTCCTATATTTTTTAACTGATTTGTTGGACTGTCCATGCCAAACAATTACCTTGCATTTTTCTGTTGTATGGCTTCATGAAACATGATTTTATGCCAAAATTCAAATTCATTTCCTACCAAAATTCGTTACAGGTTGCATTTAAAATATATTGATTTCAAATACTCGTCCAGGTTTTGTGAGACTGCATTTTGAATATTGAGCTCAATCAGAATTATTTAAATAACGTAATTGTTTAACAGAATTTGAACTATATTCGCAACCAATATTGAACGATCATACAGATACATAATTAAGATCCTAGTGTTGTTTTATTCCTATTCTTTTTTCAGTAGGCAACTTGGCACTAGTGTAATAGCATGTAACACAAGACCTAATTGTTAACATATTTAGACAATTTATTACCTGGTACTGCATAAACGATTCATTCCCAACTAATTGTGTGATGATAGTCTGCCATATTCTTTGTGAAACATTTTCTGCTAACGTTGTCATGGTGAGATGTCTTTCCCTCCTGCTGTTATCTTTTTTTACATCAATCCAGTATGTCCAGCGCACAATATATTTAAGCTCTATGTGTATATTGACGAACAACGAGGCAATACAACAGTTGCTAGGTTTCCCCCAATCTAAGTCTAGGCTAAAATTTGGTGAATTTCCTTGCAATAACAAGTTGGTTTCTCTAATAAATGTATTACCATGAGATACTTGGAATTGAATACTTTTATCTATAGCTCTAAATTGTTCAGGACTAGGATGTCCTCGCGAAACCTTCCATAAATATTTGGAATAATAAAAATTACAGTGGGATATCCGGAGAGAAATTTATAAAGTTTTCTGTAACTTTCATATATATGTTCGACTTGTTTGTTTCCAGACGATCTCAATTCCAAATAGTTATTACATGTAAGTTTAGTTAGAAAGCTCTTCAGATTTTGTTTCCAAATTCTGCTGCAGCCAAATAAGCTGTTCTTCATTGCGAGAACCTTTAGCACCCCAGAAGAATATTTTATTTTCGGTTTTTGGAATGCCGTTTGTCATTCACTTCCTTTTCCAAATATTTAGCCATACTATCGGACAATATAACTGTTATGGTCCTTAAAAGTGGTGCATTATCAAAAACAGAACTCAAGTTGTTAATATGTTTGCGAATTTTTGGTAAATGCATGGTTAAATCTGAAAAGAAAAATGAGATTAATTTCCTCACCTTCTAATAAGTGTACAATAATATTTAATAGTACAACTACCTGTAATGTATTCACCGTCGTTGCTGGGGTTCCAGTCTGATAATGTGAACAGGTTTTGCAAGGTATTAGCTGTAGAAAAATCTTTCAAAATGAACATATGAGGACTTTGAACTTTAAAAATGACATAAGGACCACTGAATCTATTCTTAAATTTCTGTCCTGGTCCCGTTGAGTCCTTCGACAAATACACATAGTGACTTTTTTCAAAAGAGACTCTAGGTACTTTGACCTTATTGATTCGATCCAACATTTTTACTTTGGTGTTTTGTGCAGTTTTCTCGACTTTCTCTCGAATTATATTCTTAAAAAAAGACGCTTAATAAAGTTATGACAATCTTCAGGCAAAGAAGTTAAGTCTGTGTCCAAAATATGCAATGAGATTGGAAATTGGGTCTTGTTCCGAAAACAATTTTAAATGGCGAATATTTCAAATTAGCATTCGGTGTATTGTTTATGCAGAAAATTATACCAGATAAAACGTCACCCCAATTTGCACCTTTTTCGATGCATGGTGTAAAGCGTTTTGCCAACGTTCCATTAGGGCGTTCACACGCGCCTAGGCAGTGATGCATGTTACTTGGTGTTACTTATTTTTTAATGTCTAGTAGCCTTCAAACTTCCTGCAAGCAAGAACTCCGATCCTTGATTGCTAATTATAGTGTCCGTGTCACACACACCATATTTTGTTACTAACTTGAAAAGAGCACTTCGGTATTGCTTCGGCGTACATGAACTGGCTGAATAAGTCGACAGCAGTAAAAAATATAACTATTCCCGGTGCGTGAGGTTGGAATAGGCCCATACAGATCGACCTCCTACATAACGGCGCTGATGGTCTTGGAAATGCAACGAATCCTGCCTTTTTTGAACTGACCTGTATTTTCGACTTTGAAAACTTGGACATGAAACTTTTCGACTAAGCCTAGGAAAATAGTAATGTTCCTGTATCATATCGATAGTGTGTTGTATCCCGCTATGCCCACCTTACTGAGAAACGTAATATATACTGATAAACATCCGATAGAACTAATTTATAGTTGTTCACAATGGTAGATCGTAAGTAAAACAACAATCCATTGATGATATACAAATTTGGGGCTAAAATAAGTATATGTCGGGCGTCTTTTTGAAGTTTATGTTATTTGTCATGTTCTAGATAGCTGATAATGGGTTTGGATTACGAGTCTTTCTTTTGCATTTCCTCAATACTTTCTTTAGAAAATCCATTTTCACGAGAAAATCAATTGGTTCTATCAATTCAGCATTTGA
This sequence comes from Limnoperna fortunei, assembly GCA_944474755.1. Taxonomy (NCBI): domain Eukaryota; kingdom Metazoa; phylum Mollusca; class Bivalvia; order Mytilida; family Modiolidae; genus Limnoperna; species Limnoperna fortunei. The sequence goes on from OX104111.1 coordinate 105,976,917, forward strand.
ATTGTGTGCAATCGCATTATTACTATCAGATGCATGTGAATCTTGGGTTGAAATATTTGCATTACTATGATTTTCTTCAGTATTAATTTCGACTTGTTCCCGAAAACTATCGGTACTTTGACTCGAGTTCGTTGACAAAATATGGGTATTGGAAGAATGCACATTAGAGTCAATATCTCGATGCCCTCTTTATTGTCACTATTATAACAGTTAGTATTACTGTGTAATAACGTTGCTTTTGGTGGCGTACTAGAACCAATATCTCGTTTAAATCCTTTATTGACATGAACTTCATCGGTATTGTACACCTGATTGTCTCTTAGTCAAAACTTTCTTTTGTTTCCGTGTGTTGTTCGTTTAATCTTCAGTGTCAGCATCGTAAACATCTTCGTTCTAGTTAATCGCTTTGTTTGTGGTGAAAAACAGTATCAAATGGTTTTGCGGGTGCACATATTACATTGTTGACTTGCAAGCTATTCTCTTCGTACCAAGGATCGGGCTGCATAAGTATTTTTTTCAGAGTGTGTCCAGTTGTTGTAACCATTTTCCCAACTTGTATAATTTCAAATGTAAAATATGGATTAGTTTCTTCCGGACTTTCAAATTCGCTCGTTTGCTGACGTCGGCATCTCGAAAACGCTTCTGGGACTTGCATTACTCTAGCTGGCTTGTAGTTAATTTCAAAATTAATTGCTGCAAAATAGCGATCCACCGTTCGTATATCGCCCCTTTAAGCTGATTGTTGGACAAATGCTTAAGTGCTTGATGGTCGCACTCGACTTTGATTGGTTGTGTTCTCAAATACGACGAGAATTCCAAAATAGCAGTCACCATCTCGAACAAATCAAGTTTAGTAGGGTCGTACGATCTCTCCCACTTACTGAGCGCTTTTGCACCAAAACGGATAACATCGCTGTCCATATTTGTGTTCCCAAATTTCTGATATAGCGTGTAACCTATTGCCTTCGATGACGTGTCTACTGCAAGATGAAATTTTACTGAGTAGTCTGGAAATGCAAGTACTGGGGAATTGACTAACAAAGATTTTATTCGATCGTAGGCGGTTTGCTGTTCTGCTTTCCATTTAAAACGAGTGCCCTTTTTCAAAAGTCTAGTCAATGGTTCTATTTCATCGCTACCATTCTTGATATATTTACGAAATTAATTCAATAAATCTATCAAACGACTCTGGGGCTGGATATTCTTCAATAGCTTTGACACTGTCTGGTGGTGGTTCTATACCATTTGCAGAAATTGTGTGTACCAAAAATATGCAAGAGTTTTGTGCAAAACTTCATTTCAGACCAAGTTTTAAACCACTTTCGTTCAAACGCTTGAAAACTTCATCTAAATCTTGCATATGATGTTTGAAAGCTTCTGACGTTACTAGACCTTTAAAACCTTGTCCATCAATAGTTGAAACGACGCTGGCGACGAGCTTAGACCCATAGGCAAACGTGAACACTGATAAGTCCCGAAACACGTTTTGAATCCAGTGTCACGTTGACTTTTTTTGGCAACTGAAAAAAAACCAGAAATGAGATCAATGGACGTCAGAAAATTTGGTTTCCGGTTTGAAAAGGACTCAGTTAAATTGGGTATTGCATACTTAAATTGCTCGGTTTAAGAACTGAGATTTCTAAAGTCGCAACATAATCTAAATTTGGACACCTGCGAACCTTTTTCAAAACGAGCACTATTGGACTGGTAATTGAAATATCCTCTGTTTCGTTCACTGGCGCAATAACTCCTTGTTGTTAAAGTTCATCGAAATGATGTCTTAACACTTCCTTTTTCTGTGGTCTTAACCTATTTAACCTTTGCTTTTTCGGTTTAAAATCCAGTTTTAATGTTATTTTGTGTTGCACTACTTCGGTGTATCCTAATTAAGGATACTTTTGTTGCGGTTTAGAAATCGTACCAGTGTTGACGTTTGGTCACTAGATAAATTATCCGTAATGTTAATATCGGGTTTGTCAATTGAAAGTTTTGAACATAATTGTTTGTTTGCCTGGCCTCGAGCAGAGTCACTACAATATGATCCTTGGAAAGTAATTCAAGCTGAGTAATAATCTTTTTTCTATTCAAATTAATATAAGTATTTGTAAAATTTACAATTTTTACAGTAATCTTCTGTTTCTATCTACAGAACAAACGGCTTTTGAGATAAGAAGTCTTTTTTCCCAATTTTGTTTCGGGCAACACACGCCTTGTATACCAAATAAAACATTCCCCTGAACTTGTCTAGTTACTAGCATTTCTGTGTCCGGCGTAATGTTTATATTGTCTCTACAGAATATTTAGATACTCTTTGCGATTTACTAAAATCGAGCATTATTTTCTTTAAAAATAAAAACTTTGTGCAAAGTATTAACGATGTGAACTTTGTTCTAAAATATAAACTCTAATCCAATATTGACCCTGAGGAAACGAAATATTTATATTTGCTGTACCGTAGATACCAATTGATTGATTATTTACTAATTTGAGTGTCTCTGATAACGAACAAAACTTAGATTTGCTTGATTCTGGAATATTACCATAAAGCTGTTGAGATATTAACTTATTGAACTTCCAGAGTCAACGAGTGCAAATATATTTAATCTTTCAAATATGGCAGACATATACAAAAGCAGGGACTGAGTATCGTTGAGGTTTTCGTCTTCGCTTTCTGTTTCAGTTAATTGTATTTTGTTTAACTACAAGTGGTACCTAATTTTCTGGACCCCGGGGGTCGTGCCCCTGAATCCCGGGGTTCCTTAGATTTCTCTCGTTTCTAACGCAATGACATGTCCGTTTTGACCACATAGTCTACATTTATTGCATTATTTACACAGCCCTGTTTGTTCCAATTACATGCCCTAGCAAAATGACCTAGTGCATTGCATTTTCGACAAAGACCATTATCAGTCGAATTCTGGGTATTTGGCCTAAATCATTGGCGATATTGACGAATATGGTTGGATGATGATTAATTGGGTTTTACGTGTTGAACAGATGCGTTTACACCCGTGTGAGCTATAGCTTGTGTCAGTTGGTTCATCTGACCTTGAAACTCACTTAGAATTGACGATTTCATCGCCACCAAATCCTTTGAAACAACGAACTGATAGTTGGTTTTCGGACTAACAGCTGCAACCAAGGGGGTATTTTTGTCCCCATATACATATGCTTAACCCATTCAAGCTGCGATGAGAGCACTGGCGCTATCTAAATAATTCCCTGCTCGTATAAAAAATGACAATTTTTGGGGTAGCCTCTTAATAAATTTAATAAGAACTTCATGATATGATTTTCTTAAAAGTTGGACTTTCTCAACCAACTGTCCGTAAAAATCGCTCTAATGAGGATATCCACCGAACTTTCGACAAGATGCAATTTTTTCTATTGTGTAAACAGTGTTTCATTGATTTGGAGCATGTACATATGTGGATTTCTTTAAACGTTTCGGTAGGTGGTTAGGTAATAATACGTTTGGTGTTTCAGGCGATAAAATGTTTTCGGGTATACTAAATTCTTCGCTGTGCTACGGTGTTGTTAAACTGGTAAGAAAGTATAGGTAATCGTATATATTGTCTTACTTTTCGCTAAGGTTTAATAGGGCGTCAGAAAACCGATTTCCGTGAGAAGATTGGCGATGGAGCAAATTTAGTTTTTAGCTGATGGTATTGGAGGAAATGATCGGATAAAATCGAGTCATTATCACTATCATGTGTGGACATTTATACAATCTCAATAATTGCGATGAGATGAATCTCACATACACTTTTTTACACGATTCATTTGGCATGAAAAGAATTTGATGAGACCAATACCTCCGTATTGTAATGAGATAAATCTCACATGCATTTACAACACGTGGTGAATGTGATGGGTACCTCTTGTTTCTCTTGTGTTATTCCTCGCGGTTATAGTGGAATTGTCAATAATTGAATGGTTTAATTTTTAAATAGACTGTTCTTTTGGTTCTCCGCCATGTTACGGGTTGGCTTTATCCGGGGTAACTGTCGTAGAGCTCAATCAACTATTAATAAACGTTCATGCTTTCCAAAACTTTATTATTGCGCCATCTTTGCAGGTATCATCATCAACTAACTAAAACTATGTACAAGACGTTTTGGCACCGTTCGCAATCCGGATTGCACTACAATATAGTGTTGACAAAAGGAATTATACATGTTCAAGAAAATGTTATGGAGAAGAGAATATTAAAAATGTGTATATATTTTACACGATGTAGACAGTTTTGTACATGTAGAGATTATGATTATTTGAGATTATTTGTTTTGTAAGTAGGTATTATTTTGTTTTATACCATTTGTTGCATTCAATACACTGATATCCCTATGAATCTTATGACAAAACTGTCTATTAGACCTACATTACAGAAGATATCACATTGTTTCTCACAAAATCAATCATAACCGTGAAGATGACACTAGTTGAACAATTGTCGTGTTACTATTCTAAAAATGAAGGTATCAACTTTACCAAACAAATGCAGCAATAGTACAAAAAGCAGAAATAAAAATATGTTCTTCGCTTCAAAATATAAAAAAGTTGTCAATTGTTTTTTTTCCTTACCCGACTTTAAATATCTTGCGAGCTATAAATAACACACACAGACTGCAAATACCAGTTGCAGTCGTTTTCCGTCTGTCACTGATTAAGATTGACTGCAAATTACTGCAAAAATGTTTGTAAAGACTATCGTTTAAAAGATCAGGTAATTCAGTGAACGTTGTTCATGTCCCGCTTTCGATTTTAAATGACACACGTTGTTTATTATGTTACAGGTAATCCCAAGCCTCACTGATCAAAGTACACAAGTATTAAACATGTTACAGTCCCGGAACGCATAAGTTAACGATTTTATCGTTTGTACATCTGGCATTTATCGGTCGTACGACGTGGGTATTTTGTTTGTATATGGGTAAACGTAAATTGTTTTTCTGTCGTAAAACGTATATTAAATACAACGTTACAAATCGGCCCTAATATGCTATAATCGGCATGATTAATATCTTGATTTCTGAACTAATATAAAAACTTAGTACCTTTTTTCGTTAAGCCCACAGAGCAATCCGAAATTATAAAGTCATATTTTGTCCAAAACGATCTCACTTCCGGCCTTCTGGATCAGTAAGTTATTTCTTGACTCCTTCAGATTGGTGATGTGGGGGGCTGTCATGTCACTTCTTTGTTATGAAATGTATGGAAAGCATAAGTTGCTTAAGTAGTATTATAATGCTTGAATTATGTGAAACTTTGCAGAACCTATATGTCCTTCGTTTGCCTGCAGAACACTCTTATCTGCCTGGGCATAGACTGAATTAATCGCTGTACTCGAGCCCATTCAACCTGAAGTGCATGCAGTAATTCCTGCATTCAAGTTGACTGGAATATGAACCAAGGGTGTTGTTATGGTGTAAGAGGTGCCAGCCCACATCATCGCGCTGCCGATATTCACGTGGAGCCATTTCCACAAACGAGACATAAATCTATAAAAACATTCTTTTGATAAACGTTTTTAATTCGAATTTGAATACCGGACGCCGGACGTTACGTAATAATGCTTTGTTTTGGAATTACGTCACTTACATTTAAGAACAATTCTCCATAAGGATCAAAGGATTTCCATATAGGGTGAGACATGACATGTCTCAGATTTTGCTGATTTCATTTTATAAATTGAAATTGACCATTGGATCACAAAATAATGATTGTTTGTGATGATTTGACTTCGGTTGCCATGGTAACTGTGGCAGCCATTTTGGGCCGATTAAAATACAGTGAAAAGGGCGATATTCAAATCACAATTTTTCAGGGGAAAATCAATTCATATTCAATAGAATTTTTTTATTTGCTTAATTCAATTCTAATTGATAATATTCAAAACAGTTCCAACACTTTCAATATATGTGTGATCAGACTGAGACTATTGAACATGTCGAGAAATAGGGCATTATTCTCTATAATTTTTGGTTAAAAATATTACCATTTTTGCCACTTTTCTGACTCCATTTTCAGAAAATGCACCAATCACAAATACTCATCGTGAATATAATTACATAGATTGATGATTAATATTGAAAAAAAATTCAAAAACCTCAATGGGGTAAGAAAAAATGTCTTTAGAAAACACCGTCAAAGTTGGTTACCATGGTAATAAAACAAAAACGGCAATTTTTTCGTTATTTCAATATATGTATGACCATACTTCAAATATGAGCCAAGATAACAATTGTTGTCATTATATGTACCTAAAAGGGATCTTTTCAACATAGCATGACCTTAGAAAACTTTCAAGGTCAATTGTGTTGTTTTCAAGGTCACTTAAAATTGATTTTGCTTCGAGATTTTTATATTTTAAAGCTCAAATTTTAGTTGATCTTGACCTTGAGACACTGTACCCTGAAATGATTTCAATGTCATTTTAAGTTTATAGGATGTCTGTTAAAAATAATAATTAAGGATGATTTAATTTAACCATAAGAAATAGTAGTTTCGTGGAAATATTGAACAATACAGAAATGGCTTTTTTCACAAGTTACAATGGTAACCATCTTTGACAGTGTTTTCTTAAGACATCTTTTGTAACCCCATTGAGATTTTTATAAGTTTTGAATATTAATCATCAATTTATGTAATTATATTCATCATGAGTATTTGTGATTGGTGCATTTTCTGAAAATGGAGTCAGAAAAGTGGCAAAAATGGAAATTTTTTGGTAAAAAAATTCCAGAGAAAATCCATGATTTCTTGACATATTCCATAGCCTCGTTCTGACTACACATTTATGTCTTGAAACTGTTTTGAATATTGTCTATGAGGTATTGAATTAAGCAAATAAAATGTTATTTTGAATTTGCTTTGATTTTTGAATAACAAATTGGGAATTGAATATAGAATATTTCGCAGTATGAGAAATGATAAAAAATTACCGCCTCGGTTACCATGGCAACCGCGGTCAATCATACCAAACAGTCATCATTTTTGTGATCCAATGGTCAATTGCAACTTATGAAATGAAAATCAGCAAAATCTGAGACATGTCATGTCCCAGTTATTTTGGTGCTTAGAGATAATTGGTCTTAATACTCATGTAAATTTTGAGGTATTCCGAATGTTGCAATATACCGGTCAAAATTTTGGTGACCTTACTGTATATTCGAACCGAGAGTCAGTCCGCTTACGGTATTGAGAATATTAAGTCAGGACCTTAGACTATCGTTTCGTCATCTTGGGACACGAATTCGGCTATCTCGCTTTGCAAGCAAAAAGCGAGATACGTCGCTTAACCAGATCTTCTTCCAGTTCCGCAGATCCTATCCTCGAACAATATTACACAATCGTACCCTTGCTTGTCGATATTGGCGTCTCAATGTTTCTCCAATCGATAGCGGATGGTCTGTGCAGCCTGATGTACCGATCCTGGGCGTTAGTAGTGAAGCGTGGGCGCCCTGTGCGAATTCTGTCTCCTGTAGTGTCAAGCTGCTGGTACATGTCCCATAGGCGAGAAATCGTGCTGCGGTGAACATTGAGATCGGAACCTCAGTCTGTGATTCACCGGCCTGGAGTCGACCGATAGCGATGTTCCGGCTAGTATCGTCTAACCTCGTGTCCTCGTTAGATGTCAATTATAATTGTTACGTTGGAGAAAAGAAGTACCGATCGTTTATACCGGCCGTGTCCACTTAAAAATCAGCCACGAATGGCATGTGCAACACTAATTTTTGTCAAGCCTCAATACATGACATGTTTAGAAACCTGCGTACCAGGTTTTCCCGCTTGATTGAATTAAAATGCTTTCCGAGGTAAAATATCATATTTGGTTGACATGTAATCACCAATATTTATTTTCACAGTTAACCAATTTATAATTAAGAAAAAATCACTTAAAAATTAAAAATTTTGTTGCGTTTCTTTTTGGAAGAGTATAGTGAAAATCGTCTTAAAGCATTGTGATTTTTGCCTGGGCAGTAGGGCACCCGATTTGTTAGTTCAACTCTATTTACAATTCTGAAACGAAAGCATTCGCAATCAGCAGCATGTTACTATGGATTGTTCAACCGGGTAACACACACAAAGATAACGAAGAACCTCGCTCCTTTATGTGTTTACTTTTTGCTAACAAAGGCATAGATGCTATCAATCTTGGTGATATCTTGCATCACAAGTCTGTTAATTCTAAAATTTCAGCATACTTCAAAAACAAATCAATTCCTGTTATATCTTATACCTATACTACCCCCATTGCACCGCGAATTTTCAATTACAATCGTGTATTGCAGGTCTTTTGATCAATGACTTCAAAACCAAACCCTCCAACCCCCACCCATCGACTGCTCTTGTCCCAATTCCCCATTCATATATAGTCCTTCAGGTCACGTGATAACTGGAGATCTTAATATTGTTGAAAATGAAAGACTTCGCAATATTTTGTCCTTAGGACCTAAGTACAGTGAATGTAAATCCATCAACTAGAATTATAACTAAAAATTATTCATGGATTTAATAAAGGAATATCCCAGAAAATGGACAAAGCAAGAGGACCAGGAGGTTGATACGTTGTTCGAGTGGGTAAATGCCTTCAGGTCATTGATTCAAATAAGAATAAGTCGTTTAAGAAGGTCTATGAAAATCAAAGCATCAGCAATTTTAAGAAATCTTGGTGCTCTTAAAACTTTGTGGGACATTCATGGCAAATATGTTGTTGTACACGCAGATAAGGCCCCCAACAACATCATTTTGATCTGCAAAAAACATTACATAGAGTGTTTAATTAATGATTTAGACATGGACAGTTCACTTGGCAATCCTACTTACACATTCGCTGCGCTTTCAAAAGAGATTATTGAAAATCACAAATCGGTATCGGCATCCTTTGATCTCAGAATCAGAGTCGAAGATTGCTATCTCCCTTTATTGTATTGGATTCCAAAACTTCACAAAAATCCATGCAAACAGCGTTTTATAGCAGGATCGTCTAAGTGTACTACCAAAACACTATCGCAACTCCTGACCACTAATTTAACAAAAAAAGAAAAACGGGACTTCAAAATACATTGACACTTTCTACTCCAGAAGTGGAATAAATGAAATGTGGATATTAAAAAAGTAAAAAAACCTCATAACCATCTTGAATTCTGGATCTCTTTCCCATTGTAACAGCATTAAAACATTTGATTTTTCGACACTCTATACGACCATCCCTCATACGCAGCTTATAACAAGGCTTAAAGATATTATAAAACGCTGCTTTTTCAAGACAAACCGAAAGACACGATATGAATACCTGGTAATTAGTCATGACAGAACTTACTTCGTCATCATTTACACCAAATCTAATACTAAATATACTGATGACGACATCTGTCACCAGTTAAATTTTCTGATTGACAACATATTCGTTATGTTTGGCGGACATGTTTTTCAACAGACTGTTGGTATTCCAAAGGGTACTAATTGTGCTCCTCTCCTCGCCGACCTGTTTTTGTGCTATTATGGGGCTCAGTTCCTAGAAAGTCTACAAAAGAAGAAAGAAAAGCCTCTGGCCCAGACCCTTATTTTCACATTCCGCTATATTGATGATGTTTTGGCCCTCAGCCATGCTAAATTTGGTGACTATTTACATTCAGTTTACACTAGCGAGCTTGAAATTAAAGACACCACAAATATACTAAGGTAAGCCTCTTACTTAGACCTACTTCTAGAAATAGACTCAGGAAAACTACAAAGTTAACTAGACTCTATGACAAGCGTGATGACTTCAACTTATCAATTGTCAACTTCCCGGTCATCGACAGCAACATTCCAGCAGCTCCAGCGTATGGTGTTTACATTTCACAACTTATACGTTATTCTAAATCCTGCGATCGTTATTCCGATTTTCTAGACCGATAACTGCTGTTGACTGCGAAACTACTCAAATAAGGGTTTGTTGTACCTAGGTTGATGTTATCTTTCCAGAACTTGTATGGTCGGGACCACAACTTAATTGATCGTTAATGGAAATCAGTGTCTCAAATACGATCTGACATCTCGCGGAATCATAGGTAGTGTTTCCTATTCCTGGATTTGACTTTTCCCTAGACAAGACAATGAGTAACTCGACGGGTGTCTGATTAGAGGCAGGCACTGCTTACTCGTCCGGAGCACCTGAGTGTACCCATGGTTTTTATAGGGTTCGGGTTACTCTCTTTCTGTGTTTTATGTTTTTAGTTTTTGTGTTGTGTTTGTCTGTATTCGTATTGGTAACTGTCCCTTGGCTTTTGGCTCTTGTTGTTCGGTCGGTTTTCTTTCCTTTTTTCTTATTGACATTATACACGTCCTATAATGTAAACAGTTAGAACACCTTCCAATTATAAAACTTAGTTATTTGCAGTGACGTTCTCCATCGATCTATTTTTGGTATGTTTCTATATATAAGGCAGATGAATCTTCTATTATTTATATATTGGGACATAACATAATTACTAAATTGTTTGGCTTCCAGCAATAATCTTAAATGTGAACCTTGTTTTGTAGGCATTTGAGAAGACTTCCATGTTGTTTCAGTCATTAATTCATCATTAACTATTAACCACAACTATATTTGGCTAATAAGGTGCTACATCGGATAAAATGCATTGTATTTTAACGTTTTTGATTGATTATTTAGTACATTTCGAATCGTTTATAGGTTGGGTTGGTTTCTTGACAAGTCTCGGTTTATTTTCTAAATACATTTCATTTTTACAACTGTCAAAATAACCGACCACTTTTACATTTCCTGGTTATTGCAATATGTCGCAAAAAAAACCCAGAAACAATAATCATTGCAATCGCATACGACGCAAGACGGATAGTTGAATGATACCAATATTCCATCCAATAAAAAGCAGCGTATCGACGATACTATTTAATAATTTACCGTGTCAAGTGCATTGGCATATTTTTGATTCCAAAAAATCCTTTATTGCTCTATTTAAGGGAAAAACTCCGTTTCTCAGAATCTAATATGTTTTTGTTTTTACAAATAAGCTTCTCGTCATAGACATTTAGATTGGTTTTATCAGAAATAAATATGCGTAAGTTCAATAGGAATATTAAGATGACTGCATTAAAATCATGGCTAGTATGAACAAACAATATTGATCTAATCTTTTATGGATTTTGATACAACGAAGGCCAGACAAAAAAAATTTTCACACACAAAAAATTGTGTTCTAAAACGACTGACATTCTTTATGATATGTGGATTTATAAATTAATAACCTTTGTAAAATAACTGTTGTTCAGTCAAATAACATTTAAAAAAATAAAAACCTTTTGACATGAATGGTCTGGTTAGATGACGCCATATACCGGTATTTCTCAACTTCCCAAGTTTTTAATTAAAAACTAAATTTGTTTTCATAAGTATTTGGTTTTTAAAAATGCGTTTTAACTATGGTATTAGTGACAAAAGAATTTCAGTACTAAGCTAAAATACAATAGGAGTTCTTCGACATGTTTCATTATCAAAATAATTAATATTTAATTTATTTACGTTTGTTCCCTTAAGTAGATTAAAAAATATCTGTTCTTCCAATTTTTGTAATCTTTTGTCAAACTTAATACCTGTAATTGATTAAATATTTTTAATAAATACATTTTGATGCAAGTTTAAGCACCAAACTAATTTCATGGATACAACTATCCTATAAATGTAGTTGATTTGTTCAAATTGCGTTCGTTAATGTGACACTTGGCATGGTACTAAAACATAAGATCTGATAAATCACGGTAACTATACTACATGTATAACTATGATCGTTGATACATAGTCAGTCCAAAGCTATTTATACATATTGACACTAGGCAGACAATTTCATGCCCTTGGATGGAGATCGTAGGTTTTAGTTGAATTAAATATTAATACTTGTGTTATACATTTTTGGAATTTCTGTAGAGAAAAAAAGCTTAAACAAATTACTTTCCAAATACTTTTCAATGAAACCGCAACTGATAGTTGCATTGCAGTTTTTGCCATAGCTGTTATATATTACATACGAATAGATTTAATTCCGAACATTATAATATATGTATAAGCTTTAGAACCCTGGTTCACATTTCCAGATATTTATACAATAATCAGGAGATTAATTGTATACTTCGAAAATACGAAACACTATAATTTTATTAAACAGCAGATGCACTGATTGCATAATTTCTATTAATGGGGACAGATGTACTAGTATATATTCATATAGTAGTGAAAGTGATTGAAACTTTTAATGAAGATTTGGTTTTTTTTAACAAAAACATTTTATGTTTGTAATGTTGGCGTGGCAGTTTCACCATTGTTGATACTGTTAATCGGCCTTTGAAATCAATTATTTTAAGCAGAAATTCAGATAACATCCAATATTTACGCTTCGATGGAACTATCATTCTTGGTTCCTGTGGGAGTAAGAACCTTTGAAAACATAATTATTAAAAATTGGTTTAATGGCATGCAAAACACCCCGCTTCCATTACTGTAGTATGTATGTTGGTTTATGGATGAAAATGGATAGGTATCATATACCACTAGTCAGCAATAGGTGTATCCAATAATGGTAATAATAGAAATGGTATCTATAGTATCTTGTAACATTGGTTTATAAGTTTATCTTGCATACATGACTAATTGTGAAATATAGACACCGTATGCTGGAGAAGCTGAAATATTGCGAAGCAATCTGAAGCAAAACTTCATCTGTTTTGATCTTGCATATATGTGCTTCAGTAAGCTATGCTGCATCCTAATTTATAATTTCGCAAATAAAGTATGAATCATAAGTTTTATTATTATACTTCTTGTATGTAAGCTGTAATTTTTACTATGTATCCCTGACACAGCGGAGAAAATTTTTATAATGTCATCCTCTCTTCTAAAGTGCCTTTGACTTGAAGAACAAATTCATATTAAACGAATCACTCTCGGCCCCGTCATCGGTTGACAATTTTGTTCTCAGGAAAACAATCTGATCTATCACTCTCTCATCTATATTCTATTTATACATTCTTATATTCTGACATTCCTTTACACAGAATAAGTTCTCATTTTTATGTAATGCCAAAAATCTTATCTTAAGTATTCAACAATGAAATTCACGTAAAAATAAAGTACACAGAATTCGGTATAATACAGAGTTTTTCCCGTTAGAAACAGATGTCACATTGTCATCTTTGCGCAATATGCTCTCATCTTAATTTGCGTTAAGTTGTTTCAAGTTCAGAATTAACTTTAATTATCCAAATCGGCAGGTCACTGTAGCTACTTTAGACATAACATGTGCTCAATAAGTTCAAGATTTTTTTATTAAATCTATTTTCTCCCTCACATTCGGGATATGATGAAGTCGTGCCTTCCTACGCTTTTTGATTGATCGCCAATACTGTAACTGAAAATGTCGCACATCATTTAAGATTTTTTGTTGATAAAATTGTTGACTAAGTGATCACATGATCATATATGTATATATATATATATATATATATATATATATATATATATAACATATATTATATATTTTTAAACGAATGACGTTTAAACATAATAATTATCAGTACAACTCGAACAGCGAAAATTCTATTTGAGATTAATTAAAAAACAACAAGATGGCGAATGTGACAATAAAGGTCGAGATCGACGCAGATATCACCATACGCCTAAGCCTTGGAGAAGAAAATGCAACAGATAGTCCAGAGTCCAAAATTGATGTGTCATTGTATATTGCAATAGACAAGTACTTATGGCTTATATTTTGTCCAGTATTACTAGTGATCGGAATTATTGGGAATATTCTAAATATAATTATTTTGTATAAACTTAATTTTCATAGAAATGCCACATATACTTTGCTGTTTATATTAGCTTTTGCAGACATGACGGTCTTGTTGCTTGGTATGACACGTTTTTTTATCCTTTTCCTTGTTGAAATTGATTTACGTGAGTTGTCTGAGTTTAGCTGCAAACTCAGTCTATTTTTAACATACTTTTCAATGCAGTTTTCCAGTTGGATTCTAGTATTAGTCACAGTCATACGCTTTATAAAAACATTCCTACCATTGAGACAATCGAATTACAAGGACATCACAGTGAAAAACACAATTATTGCCGTTCTTGTCACGGGTGTGCTGCTGATAGGAATAAATCTACATTTTTTCTGGACATACGGACTTATCATTGAAGGCGAAAAAATAATATGTGCAGAACTAGACGAATTTATTTTTTTTATCGAGCATATTTATTTGTATGTGGACTTAATACTCATTCCCCTTCTACCAGCTTTGATAATGATAGTGCTGAATTCTATTATTTGCTGGGAGCTAAAACAATGGACGAAAATGCGAACACGAATGCCGTTTAGGTCAGGATCACTAAACCAGAATAAACAAAAATCAACTAAAAGAGTGACCCGGATGTTGGTTGTAGCGACCTCATATTTTATAGTAGCTAGCATTCCGTTCTCCATTTACTTAATTGTTCGCACAAATGTGGGACCAGCAGCTGATGAGCTGACATCTAGCCGTCTTGACCTGACTTATACATGTACTTATCTATTATTGTTCTCACAGTTTGCATCAAATTTCTGCCTATATACCGCTACTAATAAAAAATTCAGAAAAGAGCTTTCAAACCTAACCTGTAGAAAAGAAAATAACCGGTAGGTATCCTTTTACATAAAATGTACTGTACTATCACAACTTATATTAAAACATATCACTAGTAAAGATTTAGTTGATTAAATTAAATTTAAAACATCTTCGTCTTTTTGTTATATATTTTGAGCCCAAGATGGCGACCAATAAAATAACACATGTAATTTTAATATGTTTATTTTCTATGAATTTAATATGATTACCGCAATGAACATTCATGTTTCAAAGACAATGACCGTGCAAATCTGTTTCAAAACTCATCAAACATTCAATTGAATATGACGGGAAAAGATATTTCTGTAGCAAAACTCCGTTAAACAATATAATTTGTTAAATCTATTAATTGAAATATGTATGCTAAAATAGTTTCTGCTTCCGGAAAAACATAGTTGTCTTATCTATTTCCTTATTCAAACGGTTGCTATGCTTGACTTCGATTGTATACTTTTTTGCAGCATCTCCACCAGTGTACCGACCAACAGAGAGACCTTAAGTGATTCGAAAAGAACTGCAATGACGTCATTTTAAATATAGGCATATGCAGGCCATCTGACATAGTGCAGTGATCAGCTTCTAAAAGACGTAATTATATTATGTTGCGAGATGTAACATTAAACAAAATAATACTATATAATTGTATAATATCTGATGACAATGTATAAGATGTGTTTATTTGTAATAGTGGAACTATAAACAGGTATTATCAATAACAAACAGTAACAGATACTTATGTATAAATCTTTATTTCCTGAATTAAAAATTATACTGTTGCTTGCAACTGTTTGCAACTGAATGTTCCTTTTCTGACAGCTTATGTTTTACTGAACCTAAAAATATATGATTGCCAGCTACTTTTTTCAACCAGAAGTAACTTCTACAACCCGGGGAAAAAAGGGGACCGAACATTTCTTTCTATCAAATTAAAAAATATCTGGTTGCTAGGCACTACTTTTAATAAAAGAGCATTTAAGGGTTGACAAGAATTTACCTTAATGTTTTTAGTCATGTCTGAGGATGGCCAATGGTGAAGACCCAATTCTTAAAGATTCTTAACGATTCATGGTTACAATTTTTTTACCCATAACTAACTTACTGTATTTCTCCATGGGAGTTATGTCCCCTAATTAGTCATCAAATCTTCTCAGTCAAAGCGCGACATTTTACGTCTTTCTCGGATAAAAACTTTTCATTTGTTAAATTATTTGTTTTAATAATTTGTATGGTTTTGGATTATCTAGCTAAGAGTGTTCCAGTTCAAAGATTATGGTCAAAATTTAACTTCGACATCTTTGGTGAAAAAACCTAAACAATTTACATCCACAACAGACTGGGCAAACGAATGATATGTAATTGGCGTACATCAATGTCATATCATAGTTTCTTACCTCTTCACTAAAAACATTTTTTAGCCAAAATTAAATTAGTCAACATCTATTTGAATCAATAAAAAAAGTTCTTATTTCTCAACAGCTCTAGAGTACCTTATACTTTGCAACAAATCCTCATTTTTCTTAAATCGTAAAGAGTAATAAAAGAAGTTACCTTTACTTAGCAAATGTGGTGTCAAATTAGATAAACATTTGTCAATATAGACTCACGGATAAATAGGTTAAAGATATCGAGGATGTAGCACCCACAGCATTCTGTCCATCTCACGACTTCGCTACAATTAGTACGTTAGTACTTCAGAAAATAAAATCTCCATATCTAATGATCTGAAGGAACATATAACTAAAAATTGGCATTTATGGGGCGCTGTTGTATTAAACACAAAACAAAAGAGAAAAATTCTCCAGGTGGCCGGTGCACTGAAAAAATAGAATAAGTTTTCCATGGTTATATCAGGAAGTGCCGGTACCAAATGTACATACTGTACCGTAAGTTATTATTAACATATACCGACATCACAATAACACAAAACAACGAACATATTTTGTTATCATTCGATTGTGTCCTCCATACCAGAATTACTTTTAAAAAATCGAACAATTTACACCCATAATATACCAAACATGCCACCAGGTCTATTGTAAAATTTAATATGAATCGCATCTACTTTTGAAAAGTTTTATTTAAAATGCTTAGGAGGTACAAATATAGCAGAGACTTTTGGGGTCAAACACACACTTTCTATAAGGCGTAGAAACAGGAAAGAGCTAAATATAAATGATTCGTAGCTATAGTAAGCTCCAAGCATGTCTTCAATACAGCTTATAAGGGTCCGTGTCTGGATACATTTTTTTAAACAACAACGATGCTGCGCATTAAAGGAGCAGGTATGTTATGATGATTATATAGTGTTGTTAACATGTTGTTCATAGAGTAATATTATCACTACTAATGCGGAATGTGTCCACATTTGTTTTCTTAATCACTAATAAAATATCGTTTACATCTAGCATGCTACATTCACAGACTGATCTCTCCTTCATAGAAAAATATTGGTTGATTGATGTTTAACATCTAGATATTTTAACATATTTTAACTATATATACAAGATGTGCATATCAAGGTAAGATACTTAGACATGAAGCCTCTGCTTGTTGTCACCGTCAGTCCCCGAGGTTATCACCATCCTAGTAGTCGCACTTCTTTGATTTTAACAAGTTTTAGTTATCAAGTGATTGTCCTGAAATTTTGAACACTATTTAAATTGAAACGATTTTCTATATTCAAGGTGCAGATGGCGTTTGAGCCTCAACCATGATTCTTGATTAGATAAAACGCGCGTCTGACGTACTAATTTGTATGACCTTGGTTAGTAAATGTTTCTTTGCCAGTTCCTTATTTACACCCCCGCAAACTTGTTTTGGGGAAGGGGTATATAGAAATCACCCTGTCTGTCCGCCTGTCCACATCCCTTGTAAGCTCAACTCCTCCTAAATCACTTGATGAAATTTAATGAAACTTAGCATAAAGGAAGTACATTTTATGTAGATGTGCATTAAGGATTTTTATTGACCTCGAATATCATTAAGAGGAGATAATTGGACTTGAAAGCGAAGCGGGGGTATCCCTTTGTGAGCGTGCTGACAGTCCACACTTGTTTTAGATTGGTTCTGTGCAATTTAAAAAAGAGGTTGTTTGTGTTATATTCACGTATCGGAAACGTCATATACGAACATACTTTATAAATCGACGTTAACTTTATATGTATCTCTAGCCCCCTTCCCTTTTGAAAAAATGGCTTTATTTCCAAGTCCAGTGATGTACTATGCGATATTTATCTGATGAATGGGCCTATGCGAACCAGGACCTGGCAATTCAATGTTTCCTGTTAACAATTAGCGGTATGATAAGTTTATTTTAACAGAAATTTTGGTGGAGACACAGTTTTGGATACATTTTAGTATATAAAAATATATAATTAAAGAACTACATAAATGCAGTTTTTAACTTTGCATCAATGTGTAACAAAAAATAAATAAAGGCTGAAATAACTAAGTGCATGTAGTGGTATTCTATTGTTAGATTAGTGTATTGTATATAAACATTTTTCTTAATGTACAGCGCAGTCTTTAATTAAAATTATCCCACAACGTAAATAGTTAACATGCATGAGCTAATTTTAATTAGACTGGGTTACAGCAGGACAATAACGTTTAGATAATTTATATAAGCAGGGTAGAGAGATTTTACATTATGTTTTAACAGGCCCCTATCCTCATAGAAATAATTCAGTCCCTTGTATGGTTACTCCTATGTAATTCTTTGAAAAACAGATAATAACGAGAAAAATTTAGAAGTTTTGAATTTTACATGTCATTAACTTAATTTGATTTTTAAATGTTAATTATTTAATTGTTTAGGTTTTCGTTGATTATGTGTAATTCACCATCTTTCCTAAAGCATGACAATGTATTGCCTTCCTGCGTTAAAATATGAAGTATAAGAATTGGGTGCTTCATTTTAAATAATAAACAAGGAAGATTTAAATGAATGATTTGGAATTAACATCTACACAGTTCTAAGTCACTTCTATTTTTGTTACTGATTATGGTTGTGATAAAAAATGAACTACAATAACTGTCTAAAGTTGAGATGACTGAACCCTAACGACGTACATTACCAAGACAATATTCTAAAACAATTGCGCAATAATTAAGCCGTTTTGTATGTGAGTATGTCTATGATGTTTTAAAACTACATTTTTAAACAGGAACCTATAAATTAAGTTACATTAGTCCCAGATTAAAATCGCCCTTTTCTGTCATAAACCACCATTATAACGTGTAGACCTGTCTGATACTGAACAGTGTGGTTAAACCTTATGGTGAATGTTGTTTTGAAGGACACTAATTGAAAAGTGCTTTTATAAAATGAATGTTTGATTTATTTTGCTTTATGCATGTCATCGGTGATACAGACAGTAATAACATTTAAAGTGGTAATATATACATGTAAATATAGTTAAGAAACAGCTGTCAATTTCTGTGTTTTATTTCAATATCATATTCATTTATATTTATTAGCATTTTGTTTCATTTTCATAATGTTTTAAATTATTATACAGTTAGATTTTAAATTTTTTTGGAACAGCTCGAGAAATTGTATGCAATTTTTACTATATTTTGTAAAAATAATTGTTTTTAGGACACAGTAAAATTATAATAGGATTATTCTGTTTAAAAATATAAACATAACCAATGTACTCTTTTTTCATGTTTATGTCCCAAAAAAATTAATTAACATACCATATTTTTTTTATTAAATAGACATTATGAGAACCATATGGTTTGACAATAATTTAGGTAAAGTGCCAGCAGAAGGTTCAAGGTCTCAAAGTGTAGATTTCCGTTTTTATTGGATTTTCGAAGTAGATTTTCTGAGTGTGTCTGAACTAATATAACACTGTCATCTCAACCCAAAATATACCATGTAAGGAAAAAAGTACAATCTTGCTTTATATCATCATTGGTTACATGGTTGGAGCCCATTATGTCATAATTGTTTCCATGGTTGGAGCCCATTATGTCATCATTGGTTCAATGGTTAGAGCCTATTACGTCATCATTGGATCCATGGTTAGAGCCCATTATGTCATCATTGGTTCCATTGTTGGATCCCATTATGTCATCATTGGTTCAATTGTTAGAGCCCATTATGTCATCATTGGTTTTTTTGTTAGAGCCCAAAGGGTCAGGTGAGCTATTGTCTTCACTTTGTATCCGTCGTCGGCGTCTTCATCGTCGTTGTCATCTTCGTCTTCGGCGTCTGTAAACTTTTTACTTTTAAATCTTCTTCTCTGAAACCACTAGGCCAATTGAAACCAAACTTGGCCATCATGTTTATTGGTTGGACCTTTACAAAGTTTGTGTTTTTATTTGGATTAAAAAACTAATATGGCCGCTACCGTAGGACTTAGTTTAACATAGGACCCTACAGGGGAACAAGTTTAAAAGGCTTCTTCTCTGAAACCGGTTACCCAATTGAAACTTACTATCAATGATGCTTGGATGGTCCTCTATAAAGATTATGTTTTAATGCCAATTGCAAATTCAAAATGGCCGACACCGCATGACAGTTTAACATGGGACCCTATAGGAAAAAGTTTTAAATAGCATCTTCTCTAAAACTGGTTAACCAACAGAAACAAAACTTACCGGCAATATTGTTTGGATTGTCCTCTTTGACGTTTTTGTTTTTATACCAATTAGAAAATCAAAGTGGCCACCACCGCTTGACTTACTTTAACATAGGTCCTATGGGAAAATTATTTTTAACAAATCTTGAAAATTGTTGAAAGTGGCGAGTGGCGTTAATCATCATTCAAACAAGAAAAATAGGAATACATTTATTTCACGAAGATCACGAAGATCACAGAAAAATACCGACAAGTTACAATTTCAATTGATTTAATTTTACAGTAATTAAAATTGCTTTTCAGAAAATTTGCAATTAAAATGTATTCAAACGTCAAACTAACGTTCATATGCATAAACATTGCCAAGAACTTAATAATATTTTCAGACTGTAAAATAAAAAATATATATATAGATGAGTCTTATTTTTGCCAGAGACATGTAATTATATGCCTCTGTTTTTGCAAAACAATTTATGAGATTATTAACTTCTAGAATTATTTTCAACTATTACAACTGTTGATGACCTTTATTGGAATGAAACTGAATTGTTTTTCTATTGTATTTTTATATACATTTTTCAAAATTTCATTTAGCTTTTAGTTTTTCTATTGTATTATTATTTTTCAAAATTTCAAATAGCTTTTTTAAATTTCTGTTTGTTTGAAGGACTTCATATACGATCTTAAAGGTAGGTTTAATATAATTCTATAAGTATCTAAATATAACTGCTTCTTTAAAATAGTTCTACATAAAAAAAATTAAATCTTTCTATGACATTTTTTCACTCAGTCAGAAAATCAAATTTCTTTAAATAACAAGCCTGTTTTAAAATCTTATTTTCGTATAAAAATCATAATCTAAATTACCACTTTCGTGGCTAATTATGTGAGTATAAATAGTCTTCCATTTATACCTTTCATTAAAGTTCAGTGTCATTAATAAGCAATTAGCAAATAAACAAGGGACATCTAATTTACAATTTACAATTACATCACAGAAATATCTCTTACCCCTCACCCCCCACCACGCACACACGCCTCGTTCTTGGCCAACCTTGTGCGAGAGTTTCGGATTTCCAAATCGTAAATAATTAAAAACCCAGGGAAATTAAATTTAATGTTCAAGATTGATGAATTTCTACATAAAGGTTTCATTTTCTACCCTAATTATGAAATAATCCAGAAATAATTCTGAAAATTATCGCATTACGTATTACTACAAAATTTTAAAATGCATTATTTTTATCAAATCATCTTATGAATTACCATAAAAACAAATACATTCACATTCTATTATGTGAAGATTAGATACTGCATAAAAACTACAAGGCTTAAGTACCCTAGAAATTCTGACATAACTAAAGAAAGAAAATTGAAAATTATCGATAAAGTCAAATTTATAATAATCTACATTTTTATGTAAAGATACGAATGCAAAAAAGATATGAAGCTTGTTCTATCAAGCATGAAATAATCCAAACAAAAAAATATAATGATAAAATTGAACTGAACAAGTCTTCCTAACATATACACTACGTAATATAACGTAACAAAATCTAAAATTCCTTTTTATTATCAAATTATCTAACTAATTAATAAAAGAAACACCGATATATACATTTTTTTGTAAAGATAAGAATGCATTTAAAAAAATACTAAGCATACCCTAAAAATCGTGAAATAATCCAAGAAATAAAATTGAATCGATGATCCTATCTAGCGAGGTCAAAAGCACATTAATATACAATTTTGTTCATCTTTACTACTCCTTATTAGATTAGGACGAAAAATGTATTTTAAAGCTAGGAGGATTAACAAATACGAAAACCTGTAATTGAAATATTTTCTTTAGCACTAAATTTGCCATTTTATCACTTACACCATGAACTATATTGTAGAGCATGGTTTTTACCTTTTTGCTCAATTTACCCGAAAACAATTATATATCATTAAGAGATAATAAGAAGAGATCGAACATATGATAATTAAGGTCAGCCAACATGGTCGTATTTTAATGGGACCATTACGCAAATATGATCTTGCACAAATTCTCAATTACCGACCAGAAGAGCAATTTTCTACACGAAACGACAGGACCAAAAACGAACTATAAATTAGAAGAAAATGTTACTGAAAAAGAAAATTTATTTTAATAACATTATATTTTGTATTTTCTTTAAATAAAGATTTATGTTACCAAAGCAACGTTTTTGTTTCGGTCGTTTTACTTAAATGAGGCAACGGGTATAAATGAGTGCAGGTAAACTCATCTCGACCAGAAATTGGCCATTTACGACTGAAATATTGTATTTTTCCTAAATAGAAAAATAATATAATATCCCATTTGTTAAAAACACTTATCAAGGAAAACAGATAGGGTGTTTTACTTAATAAATACCGAAAAAAACGAAAATTAGAAGGATAAACATTGACAACAACAATTATTTAAAATCCGATTGTTTCCAATTCTACACGAAATGATACATTCATGATTCTTGGTTATTGACCTATAGCAAACAACAACTAAAACATTGCCGCCACATTTATTAAAAAATGAAACTGAAGATATACCTTAAGGTAATGGTGTGCTTATCGCCCATATACTGGTACTTGGTAAATAGTGCAACGAGCAAGAAACATGACTAATCATTACTTAAAAAGAAAATCTGGGGATAAGTTCGGATCTGAAATTGCTAGGGCAGGTGGATGGAATCTGCAAATCGTTTCAAAATATCTGTTTTATTAACAGTTTTGTCATCCTAGGAAGGTGAATGTTGAATGACACAATGTAACGATAAAACCACCTAAAATGTCAAGTCAGCTTGTAACTTTTGTAATTTGTAATATTTTTACACACACAAATCTTATTTTTGTACAGAAATCTGCTATAAAAAAACTAATAGTAATTTGTTTTGTTTGAAGGGTTCTCTCAGTATTGGTATTGCATCTCATGCAGAGCACTTGATGCAATACCAATGCTTAGTAAACCATTCTAGCAAAACAAATTCGTAATAGTATATATGTATCTGTTGTAAATTGCTGTACTATTGAGAAGCCACAATGATCATACGACAGATCATAATCATAATCACCATCTGACTTAAAGTCAAGGTGAAACTTGTTATTTTATGTGTATTGTCAGTCATTTCTACATTATCTGTAATGTTTCTAAGTTCTCTTCTGGCAATGCTTAGCCTTTGTTGCTTATATTTCAGGTTTTACCAAACAATACTTTCACAGGTATGATAATTATGGTTCCTTCGATTATTAGGTTTTTTAAATTAAAGAATACTATAGAATCAAGTGATTAGAGAAGCTTTAACAACGTTCTCTACAGTCAGATTACATATCTTTCAGGATTTTTGTCATTGATGGATTTAAGTAGGTGTGTGACGATGCATTTTTGTTTCCCCTACATTTTTTACGATATATTCCAAACCCTTTTGCTCCCCTCCCCCTCCCCCCCCCCAAAACAAATCGAGATAAACTTGAGACATATTTTGTGCTTTTATACATTTGTTTGGAATACAGTATTGTAAAGACTTTATAGGGGTACATTGATTTATATAGTTGAAATATACGAATTGTGTTACTAAAGTAATTTATACATTCATGTTTTGTATAACTGTTGTAAATGTGTGATTATTTTCATATTTATTTTTCAGGAATAAAATTTACTGAAAGTTGTCTTTTAGTTAAATGTTTACACTCCCAAAACACGACTGCAACAGCACGACAACTGTTCTTAAGACTTTTATTTAGTGTTGAAACAGAGGACCTTCCGTTTTTGTAGTTGGTTTTCTGCATTTGTGGTTTTTACATGGACGGAGGTTTAAAATGTTTCTGACATCAATCATTTTACTATCCCATTATATGTTTTACTGGTCACATAGCAGCAAAATTTGCAAAGTGTAAATTCCTTTACATGTATTGACATCTGCAACTGCTACAATAACTAATGTAATAGCTCTAAAAGGCTTAACATTTTCTTTGTAAGAAACAGGAAAAATCTTACAACATAATTCTAAGACATAATTAATATATAAAATATTCCATTGTTTGTTTTTGCAAGAAAATCTCTGAAAGCTATGATCATTGGGGAAAAGTATATGTTTAGAAATGATTATTTGCACACCAATAACTTTTATATTTCAAGTACAATTTAACTTTTGAGTAAAAAATGAGAATAAGAAAACTAATAAAACACCTACTTTATTGTTTATGTATATTTAATTGCTGAAAGCGGTGAAAACTATAGAGAAAAACATTATTTTTTGACATAAATATTAACAAACGTAACGTGGTATGCACATTCAGTCTTTATCATTAAGGTCAACAAACATGGGCCTACTTTAATGGGACCATTTCGCAAATATGATCTTCCACAAATTCCATATTACCGACCAGAAGAGCAATTTTCTACACAAACGACAAGACCAGAAAAGAAATATAAATTAGAAGAACATGTAACTGGCAAAGAAAATTAATTTTAATAACATTATGTTTTGTATTTTTTCTTTACATAAAGATTTATGTTTCAAAAGCAACGTTTTTGTTTCAGCCGTTTTGATTGAATAAGGCAACGAAAATGAGTGCAGGTGAACTCGTCTCTAATTCAAATCGGCTATTTACGACCGAAATATAGTATTTGTCGTAAATAGAAAAATATTAAATTTTCAATTAGTTAAATTTCCAGTTTAAAATGTTTTCCCCTTAACATTAACACACTTATCAAGGTGGGTATTGGATGTTTTACTTAATAAATACAAAAACAGAAAAATTTCAAGGAAATAACGGACAACAATTCTTTAAATTCAACTGTTTCCAATTTTTTACGAAATGATACACTCATGATCTAAGGTTTATATGACCCACATGCAAACAACAACTGAAACATTGCCGCAATCTTTATTACAAATTGAAACTGAAGAAAATATACCTTTAGGTAATAATGTGCTTTTGGCACATCTACTGGTAATCTACTGCAACCAACAAGAAACGTGACTAATCATTACTTAAAAAGAACATCTGGAGATAAGTTCGGATCTGAAATTGCTAGGGCAGGTGGATGGAATCTGCAAATCTTTTCAAAATGTCTGTTTTATTAACAGTGTTGTCATTCTAGGAAGGCGAAAGTTGAATGACACAACGTAACGATAAAACCACCTAAAATGTCAAGTCAGCTGAACGTAAATAAAACGCATCATAAACAAGTTTTTTCTATCAATAGGCGTTGTTATACATATATTTCCTAAAAAAATCATTTACAAAAGACGTGTTTCATAAGCATAAATAAAGTAGAGTTAAAAAATGAACTGTCAGTACAAACACAAACATTATAACTTCTATTTGAGTTAACATGTGAAACACGATGGCGAATGTGATATTGAAAGCCGAAATAGATGCCGTTTTTACTGTATTTTTAATGTTGGTAAACATCCACAAATGACTACGAGTCCAAATTGGACGTATCGTCGTATTACGCATTAGTAAAGTACTTATGGATATTTTATTCGATAATTTTAGTGATCGGTATTTTTGGAAATGTTCTTAGAAAACAAGCAAAGAAAACTGACCGTACATCAAGAGCTAAAAGTCAAGGAGCAGCTACAAATGCGGATATAGTCAAACATAAAAAACGTAACATAAAATCCAAAACACAAAATTATAAAAAGAGTAACCCGAACCCAATAAAACCATGGGTGCACTCAGTTGCTCCGGACGAGTAAGTGCCTGCTTCCAATAAGACACTTGTCAAGTTACTCGTTGTCATGTCTAGGAAAACGTCAATTCCAGGAATAGGAAACGCTACATGTGACTCAACAAAAATGTTCGATCGTATTTGAGAGTTTGATTTTCCATAACTATCAACTAAGTCATGGTGACGACCATATAACTTCTGGAGAGATAACACCAACCAAGGGTAACAAACCCTTTTTTCAGTAGTTAAGCAGTCATCAGCAGTGATCAGTCTAGACAATCGAAAAACCGATCACAGGATCTAGAATAACGTATAAGTTGTGAAATGTATACATCGTATGCTGGAGCTGCTGGAATGTTGCTGTCGGTGAACGGAAGGTGACAATTGGAAAGTTGAAGTCATCACGTTTGTCGTAGAGTCTAGTTTGTAGTTTTCCGGAGTCTATTTCTAGAAATAGGTCTAAGGGAGATGCTGACCTTAGTCAATTTGTGGTGTATTTGATTGCAAGCTCGCTAGGGTAAATTGAATGCAAATTGTCACCAAATTTAGCATTGTTGAGGGACAAAACATCATCACTATAGCGGAATGCGAGATTAAATGTCCGGGTTAGTGTCCTTTCTTTCTTCTTAAGCAGGCCTTCTATGAACTCAGCCTCATAAGAGTACAAAAACGGGTCGACGAGGAGAGGAGCACAAATATTATCCATTGGAATAACAACAGTCTTTTAAATAACCTGTCCTCCAAACATAACAAATATGTTATCGATAAGAAAATCTAACATTACACAGATTTGGACTTCAGTATATTTATTATTTGATTTAGAGTCATTGATGACAAAGTAATTTCTGTTATAGCCAATTACCAGGTATTTATATTGTCTCTTTCTGTTTTTCTTGAAAAAGCAGCGTTTAATAAGATCTTTAAGCCTGGTTTTCAGCTGCATATAAGGGATGGCATTGTAAAGTGTCGAAAAATCAAATGTTTTAATGCTGTTACATTGGGAAAGAGATCCAGATCTCAAGATGTCTACCAGGTCTTTTGAATTTTTTAATATCCAAATTTCCTCCTGGAGTAGAAAGTGTCACTGCATTTTTGAAGTCCCGTTTTTACTGTTGTTAAAATAATGGTCAGGAGTTGCGATAGTGTTTTGGTGGAACACTTAGACGATCCTGCTATGAAATGCTGATTGTATGGATTTTGTTTAAGTTTGGTATCCAATACAATAAGGGGAGATAACAATCCTCCACTTTTAAACGTCATTATTCTGCAACAATTTAAACTTTACATAAATACCACATATACTCTGCTGTTAACACTAGCTTTTGCAGCCATGAAGGTCTTGTTAGTTGGTATGAAAATGTGTATT